>JAODKM010000205.1:0-15393 GCA_026780845.1 Petrocephalus sullivani
ATAATTATTTTATAATATTATTACATTTGCCTATGCCAGATGTTGCAATAATATAACACATTTCACCATTGAAATACATGGGATCGATGTTCCTGTTATCGACAGTCCGTGCTTTTCTTACGCGGAGGCGTAAGAAATTTTGGGAAAGCCACCCCTGTTCTTATATAGGAAAGACTTGAAGGTCATCATCAGACATGTAAATATTAGCTTACCTAAGTTCCCTTGTTGTCCCTTCTCCCCACTGATTCCTGGAATCCCCGGACGTCCCTCAGAACCTTTGATACCTTGATCTCCCTTTGGACCACGGACACCTAAAGCACAAAGAGAATTTCAAAATATAGGAACAAATACAGATTAGAACAAGTCTTGGGTCAGGGTTCACGTTATGCTTTATTACTAATCCGCAATTCACATGGCATTTAACTTAAAATAGCTTATAACATCTCAGCCACCATACCTATTCTATGGATTATAACTTGTTAAATTGTTAAACATTAGATTAAGATTAACTGTATTGATCCCAGGGGAAATCTTGGTGCTTGCAGCAGCAAGAATATAGTGCTCAGACAAGCATACATATAGTGCCAAACAGACATGGTACAAAGACAGTACACATCAATCAAACAGTAAAAACAGATTTTAAAAAGTACACAGTCCACAAATAAATGAAAACAGAATGCGATACTGGAAGTTAAATATTTAAAGGTAAGAATAATGATTGTATGCAGCCAGCACATCTATCCATTCATTTTCTGTTACTTGTTGGCCTACTTACGGTCATGGGGGGGTCTGGAGCCTATCCCAAAGGTTATGGGTGCAAGGCAGGGAACAACCTAGGATGGGGGGCCAACCCATCTCAAGGCACATGCACACACCAGTTACTCATACATGCACACCTATGGGCAATTTGTTAACTCCAATTAACCTCAGCCTGCTTTAGGTTAATGGGGGGGAAAACTGACAACACAGGGAGAACATGCAGACTCCACACACTTGGAACCCAGGTGGAAACTTGACCTCTGGTCCGAGAGCTGTGAGGCAACAGTATTAACCACTGCACCACCATGTCGCCCCCAGTCAGTACATGTGGACAACAATAAAAATGGTAAATATTCACCTGCAACTCCAGGATCTCCTTTTGGTCCCTTGGGTCCAGGTGCACCTACAATGTTACACATGGCTGTTAATGAAGCCACAACTTTATTATTACAAGCTTTAAAAATCTCCTTAAAGCAAATATCACCATAAACAGAGTAATGTGTAACTTTAGGAAAATTATTTACAAACATTAAGAAAAGCAAGCTATTAGGTAGCAGGCTGTATTATGATTACAAGGAGGACTTAGACTAAAAGACACTGAATTACCAGGAACTACTAGACTTAATACCCCTATTAATCAAAATCTTGCGTGAATGGAAAAATGAATAAAATATAGCATTATACAGATCACATGCTTACAATAAATTTTGTTTTGCTGGTTAATTGTTATTGGTACCATTATATACAGGTAGGCTATGCACATCTTACCTGATTTGAGGCTCAAACTGTCAAGTCGGTTCTTCAGGAGTTGGGTGCTTGTGTTCACATTACCTAACTCAAGTTTTAGCCAGTTAATCCCCCCTGATCCTTCACATATGTCCGTGAAGCGAACCTGCAGCTCCTGTATGTCTCCGCGCAGAGAAGATCCCTCTAGTCTGCTATTGTTCAGTATTGTCAAGAGTTGCTTATCTAAGAGAAAAACAATAGCAAAATCATGGATGTAGAGTTTTTTTTTCTAGTGTCGATTATATTGGCAAATCTAACCTCATGAATAGATCATCTAATTGCCAGTCATGACACTTGGTCTGTTAGTCATCTAACCTTATTCCTCTAATTTCACTTTCAAATCAATAACAGTACTTAATATGAAAAACAATGGCTAAGTTATCCAAATGTACAATTTTAACAGCAAAATATGAATTTTAGGTTTATTGAAATAACTGCTTTGTATTATCAAATGGTTAAAGCGTAAACATTTTTTTTAAAGAGATCTCAAGAATGTATTACTATGTTAACGTGTTGTTAACGTGTTGCAGCATGGTACCACTCTTCACCCAACCCATTTGCCAAAACGTAAAGCACCACGCCTGCTGCCTGTTTGTCTCTCCCCAGGGTGCCTAACGAGCCACACCTACTGCCTGTTTGTCTCTCCCCAGGGTGCCTAACGAGCCATGCCTACTGCCTGTTAGTTTCTCCTCTTGTTTCAGCCTTTGTGTGGATTACTCCAGCTGCTGCCTGTTTGCCCCCTCGTTAGTCCTGTAGTGCCTTCCAGTCTAGTCATTGATGTTAACCCCTGAGTATGTCCGTAGTTTCCTTTGCCCTGCACTTCTGTGTTTTGGTCCTGCACGGCCCCTTTGTTTGCCCCGATCCTGGCTTTCGTCTCTGCTTCTGTCTGGCCATGACAGATGCAACCACCCGGCCTCATGCAAACCCACAATGCGACCCTATCAAACTCCATCAGGTGCTGGTAATGCTGTCTAATACATCTACAGGCATCCTCTGTGTCTGGTGCCAGCCACTTGCAAATTCATTCATTTACATACCAATCACTGGTCTGCACATGTACCAAATTAGATCTAAATAGGAGAGTTACTTCTGGGTGTTGTCTTTATTTGTCACTAAGTATAATATATATAAAACTACAAAGCTCATATGCCCTATTAAATGTTTCCCCAGGTTTTGTAAGGATATCACATGCTTTTTGCAAGAAGGAAGAATATCAGTAACTATACAGTCATTTTCCATAACATCTAGGTCGCGGTCATTAACTGGTTGATTGTGATCAAAGGGTCAGTCACTGAAGCATTCTTAGTTGATCATGAGACCTCTACCAGAAAAAGGTTTATACAATGATTGTCCATTAATTGTAATAAAGTAAATAATGAGTAATGAAATAAAATAAAGAATGATTTCCCTCAAGTTTGCAGAGCATTGCCTGTTCTCTGTGCTTTAATGCACTGAATTTATGAATGTACATTGCTAGGTGCACGGTGCAATTTCTGAAAAACAACCAGAAAATGATGCACTGTGAAGTTCTCTTGTACCACTTTTGATTAAACATACTGGTTTTCCTTAGTTGATGTTTGAAACTTATTCACATTCCCCTCTTTCAATTTGCAATTCCAATTAATGCACATCATTATTCTGGGACATTTTGCATATGATATCTTCAGAATATCATCATGACATCATATTACATGATTTTGAACTGGGATTGATGTCAAGTAACTATCAAAAACGACAGGCTAAATGTTAATGATTATCATAATTGTACAATATTGTTAAGATGCGATTGATGTCAAGTATCAAAAAAGACAGGCTAAATGTTAATATATATATATATATATATATATATCACATAGCAAAAACTGACCAAGGATCTCCTGTTCTCCGTTCTGCCCCTTCTCTCCCTTCCTGCCCGGAATCCCCGGAAAGCCTGCATTTCCTTTGGCACCTTGTTCCCCCTTTGGACCACGTTCACCTCAAGCACACAGACAAAAATTAATATCAAAGGTGAAATATAGGCTTTACTGCCGAGTTCAAATACAAAGTCATTTTACATTTCAAATACACTACAGACCATGACAAGAATCATTCAATTGTTCAAGTTTTCCGCAACACCACAACATGCTCATGTGTAAATTAGCGTAAACCTTTGAAATGTATGGGTTTTAACACGAACAAAAGTAAAAGAGATAAAGATACACCTGCAACTCCAGTATCTCCTTTTGGTCCTCGAGGTCCAGGTTCTCCTGCAGTGATCACAGCTGGTCAACGCATGCATGTCTTTTGGGTGACAGGGTATGTGCTCTTTACCAAATACATGTAAATGTAAACCAGCGGCTATGGTAGCATTATTCAAAGACATGTCATTCCTTTAGGATTCTTCCTGACAGGGCAGTCCCTCATCTTTTAGTAGAACAATGACCCAAATACAGGTGTAATAACTATACACTAACTAGCTGGAAAAGAATGGGAAGGATAAATTATACTAATGACCTGGCTAGCCCAGTCTCCATGGAAAGTGGGTGGGAGAACCTGGAAAGAAGCCTTAAAGCAAAGCAAACCACAAGCACCTGACATCTTCGCCAACTGCTACAGAACAATTTAGAAGGTATCTCGGGAGAATAACAGCTGAAACATAATTCATAATAATTTAACATTGCTTATCCGCTAATATTATAGGAAAATTATAAGAAAGGACCGTGCTAGCTGAACACTAGCCAATTCAGAAATCCTTGGATCACCATTTTAGCCAAAAGCATGCCTTACCCGATCTGAGCCTCAGGTTGTCCAGCTGGCTGTGCAGGAGGTTGGTGCTGATATTGACACGATTCAGCTGCTCTTGCAGCAATCTTATCTCTCCCTGTCCTTCGACCAGAGCAGTAAAACGAGCCTGTAGCTCCCTCATATCTCCACGCAGGGAGGATGACTCCTGGCTAGTGTTCGTCAGCAGCGATCTGAGGTTATTATCTAGGAAAAATAGGCATGCAGAAGTGTTTCACATGATGATACTCTAAAATTAATCTCAAACTATTTACATAGGATCCATAAATAGGGTGAAAAACCTGAATAGTTTAGTTTCCCCATTTGGCCAGAAGATGTTGCTGGCTTCCTGTTCTTTTACCTGTGTTCTTAGTGTTTCCTGACATCCTTAGTCCTTAGTACTGAATGGGTAAAGGGTGATGGGTGACGGTTCACATCTGTCCCTTGTTTAGCCCTCATCGTCTATGTACATGTGTGCCTGCACTTGCTCTGTTCCTCTGTTGGTAATCATAGGTGTTGCATGTGTATGTGCTTGCTGTTGGATGTATCTTGTTTAGTACCCTGTTCTAAGGCTGTGTATTCCCTCAGCATTTCCCTGTGTTCTGTTTTATCTTTGTTCATTCTTGCTTAGCCTTCGGCTTTTTGTTTATACCCCTCATAGTCCCTTTTGTTTCTGTTTTTGTTGAGTTGATTTGAGTGCCCTTTGTTACCAAGCCACCCTGGGGATCGTCTTCAGTGCCCTGACATGACACATATTGCTACTAATACACTGGTAAACATAGAATGACCAGAAGAAAACCTAATAAAATACTAGGGATGTGCATCCCCACCGCTGAGGGCGATGTGATACACATCTTGATGTGTTGCCAACAAAGTGATACTTTAAAGATATATAGGAAGCAACCACTAATGTGATACAAAATGATTTACAGGTGACAGCCGTGGAGAACTGGAGATATGAGAGTCCGCTCGAGAAACAGTTTAGAGAAAGGAAATCAATCTACATATAAAATTATTGATCAAATATTATTGGGCACATTTCTAAATAATAAATGCATAGGTCCTCTATTTACAATTAAATATTATTAAATAGGATTTTACCAATGCAAAGAAACAATGCATCCTGAGTTTATCCCAAATGGTATCCAATGCACACATGTGCAAGGTAAATCTTACCATCTCTATATAAGACATATTGCAAATGCTGCAAATCTTACCTCATACTCAGGAACAAAACCAGGCTCTAATTATGGCAATATAATCCGCCATGATAAAATATGCAAACCACAAACTCACACCAAATACCTTTGATTCACAATTACCAAACATCATGCAATAAAAATAAGAAAAACTGTGTTGCTGTGCAATACTGGTCATAGCTGGAATGTGGGGTGATGACTATTGTAACTTAGTTATAAATGCTATGTCTTTTTCTGCCTAAATGTGACAGTAACCTAACTGGTGTTTTAGATTTAGCCTGTTCCACTTTATCTTCAAAAAAGCAGAATTTGTTAGTGACATGCCAAATGTTGTTATAAATTGTCTTATTAAATTATTAACCTTAGAGCCCTAATTTCTAGAAATTGTAGGAGAACTGTTTTATTTATAAAAGAAAGAATAGCCTACCCTGGATAAGAAATAAAATTAATTATGTAAGTCATAAACTATTTAGTTTCTATAATTTCAAAGTTCTTACAAATACCATGGTTGGGTTGCATGCTAGTATGGTTAGGGCCATTTGAGAAGTAGGTTTTTGTTTCTTCACCTGATGTGAGCTTCAGACCATCCAGTTTCCCCTGCAGATGGTGGATGCTGATGTTGAAAAGGTCCAGTTCTTCTCTCTGCCTGCTGAGCCCGTCTGGGCCTTCGCACATAGTAATAAAATGAGCTTTCAGCTCCTCCACATCTCTACGTAGTGCTGCTGCCTCCAGAGTGGTATTTTTCAGCACAGACCGAACATCCTGACGGCCTTCCAGACGAAGACTAACAAATTCAGAATTATTCTTCTGCAGATGTTCGTTGGAATGGATTTCAGCTTGCAGGGCAAATACTGGTGAAAGAGAAAGAGTAAGGTTGATGCAAATAGCTACACTAGATATTGTCCACATATGCTATGTGCACTATATGAACAAAAGTATCAGGACACCTGGCCATTACACCTAGAGGAATTTTCATGACATTCCATTCTAAAAGGGACGTTCAAGTTTCTGTGCTTTAATATTTTCGTTGGAAATGGTAAAGGTGGGAGAAGTAGGAATTGGTCATGTCTGAGCGTGTCATGTCACTAGCTCCATCTGGCAAGCCGGCTGCCCATGCAGGTTAGCGTAAGAGTTGTCACCCTGTGGTGAAGATGGGTGCAACACTTTTAAATTGCACCAAAGAGAAACAGTATTCTGTCATACGCTTTATGTGGCCAGAATTTTTGAGAATGGCCGTACTGGTGTGATGGATGCAGAACGCTCTGGACGTCCAGCTACAGCCATGGCCGCAAGGAATGAGGATGTGAAAGCAGCTGTGCATGAGTGGGCAAAACATTTTTTTTGGATGGCATTAAAAAGTTTGACGCATGGGAAAATTGTGTAGCAATAGAAGGTGACTTTGTAGAAAAATTATGGAATTTGTTTTGGCTGTAATTTGTTTTTAAATAAATAATTTTAAAAAAGGGCAGAAACTTTTTGAATGTCCCTCGTAAATTCATATCCATTGATATGGATATCATGGATTGGCCTCCCTTTGCAGTTATAACAGCTGCCACTCTCTTGGGAAGAATTGCACAAGACTTTGGAGTGTGTCTATAGGATTTTTTGCCCATTCATCCAGAAGAGCATTTGTGAGGTCAGTCACTGATGTTGGACGTGAAGGGCTGGCTCTCAAACTCTGTTCTAGTTCTTCCCAGAAGTATTTGATGAGGTTGAGGTCAGGGGTCTGTGCAGGACAGTCAAGATCTTCCACACCAAACTCACCCAACCATGTCTTAATGGACTTTGCTTTGTGCACTGGAGCACAGTCATGCTGGAACAGAGAAGGGCCTTCCCCAAACTTTTCCCACAAAATTGAATGCACTGAATTGCCCAAAATATCTTGGTATACATATCAAGACATTTTGGGCATAACTAGTTACTCACGCTTTGGCCACTGGGGCACATTTACATTTACAGCATTTGGTAGACGCCCTTAGCCTCAGGGACTTACGTAAGTGCTTTGAAGACTCCATTAGTGAATACGTTCTGATACTGGTTCAATAGAACCCAGGCGGAAAATACTATGTCTCAGACTCTGTTAGGAAATACAGTTATTTTAAAGAGTACAATACTGGAAGTGCTACTTCTGAAAAAGTCATACTGAAATAAAAAAGGGCCTTCCCCAAAATGTTCCAACAAAGTTGGAGGCATATTATTGTCCTAATTGTCTTGGCATGTTGGAGCATTAACAGGTCTCTTCACTGGAACAAAGGGGCCTAGCCTAACCCCCGAAAAACAAGTCCATACCATTATCCCTCCTCCACAAAATATAACAGTTGGCACAATGCAGTCAGACAGGTAATGTTCTGCTCCCATCTGCCAAACCCAGACCCCTCTGACTGCCAGACAGAGACGCATCATTCGTCACTCCACAGCACATGTTTTAATTTCTCCAGAGGCCAGTGGGGGTGTGCTATACTGTATGCCACTCCTTCCGGCACCTGGCATTGTGCTTGGTGATGTGAGCCTTGCATGCAGCTGCTCTGCCACAGAAGCCCATTCCATGAATCTCCCGGTGGGGAGGAACTTATTGAGTCAACAGAGTGTTAGCGACTTTTACGCACTGTGTGCCGCAGTGCCAGCTGACCCCACTCTTTATGTGGTCTGCTACTTCGTGGCACAAAGGCTACACACATACACACACCGCTTCACATTTACTCTGTTACTCTGAAAATCCCCACAAATATGAATATTTTTTTCTAACCACTTTCTGATATCCCATGTAGACCTTTTAACGCAATATGCAAACCATTTAAATTATGTCCCTGTATGTACAAAGTAACTACTGTATGCACTGGGAGCACTATGTTTTGGATCCATTATTAAAAATGCAAAATTTACCGTACTGAAAAGCATGAAAGTTATTGTGACGATATTCCGCGGTCACAAAGACAGCCAAAGACTACATGTGAGTGTGGCTGGTAGTGCGGCTTACCCAAGCCAAGTCTCTTAATGTTAGATACAGCATGCATACACAGTTATGCACTGACAAATATTATGTATTATGTGTTCAAAAAAGAACAGAAAAGAAATATACCTTTGTATGTGAGGTATGCACTGAGAGCTGTCAGGAGAAGGAGGTATGCTGCAGCCACATACAAGCATTTCTTACCACCTCTTTCTTTTTCCATTTGTAAATCTGTTTAAAAAAAAAAAAGATTCATCCAAATATAGTTTGTGTCACAGTCTTACACTTGCCTCATCTGAAATTTATTTACCTTCTTGTTCTGGTCATCTTGTTGTTCAAAGTTAAGGTTATAACATAGATACAGAAACTCTCTGATTTATGATGAAAAATTTCAAGTACTTCTTCCCAATACATAAACATCTTATTTGTAAGTCCTAGAATTGATCCAAGTTTGTCATGCCCTAAATTTAAGAAAACTTTAAGCCACTTACTGTTGTTTTGAAACTCATAGTGATCAGCTCTGTTCAGTTTCGTTTGCAGTTCAAACAGAGGGTTGATGTGATTTGTCATAGTCATTTCTAGCCTGTCTCTCCTTTTTGACTCTGGTTCCTTTTATACATGATGTGGTCCCCAACCCTCACTCATACTGCTGAATTGAACAAAAAATACCCTCATCCTCTGCATTTTTTATTATGGTTTCTGTTCCTAGCAAATTAGAATACAAAAGTAAGGCCAAACACATTCTAATTAATCATTCATATAAATTCACTCAGATTACTTTGCCTCTGAGTAGAGAGACATTATATAAATCTATACACAACATGCAAAATCAAACATTTTATTAGGATTGCCCATCCAAACATATATTTAATACAGCAAGTTTTCAAACTGCTTTGCAATACTTGGTTTGAATGTATAGTTTACATATATCTATTTAGATATGTAATACAATTCATTAGGAATCCAAGATATGTGATACAATTTATTAGGACTCCAACATAATTTTTTATTAGGAACATATGTATTAGGATTTTTATATCATAATACATGTAAGGTCAGAATATTAACCTGTCTTCCTGAGCTTTTTATGTTAAATAAATAAAATAGTTGTTAAAGTAAAGTGAACAGTGGTAATATTTGTAATTTATCATATACTATAGAAACAAAATCTATTCAATAATTTCATAGTTTTATTAACAGGAAGTTATAATATTATAACATTTAAAATTATACTGGTAAAGATCATTGTCTGAATTTTATAATATAAGAGTTTAAGAATCCCTGAAAAATATAAAATTCAAATAACATGAGGAATAGCTATGTAATGTAGCTGAAAAGTGTGTAAAAATGTAGGTAATATTTGTAGTTCAGAAGTTGCGAACAGATGACATAGGGCTGGGTTGAAGCTACAAGAAATTTTTGCAGAACTTACGCTGTAGGAAATACAGCGCAGGGAGCAAGATGGTATATTCATGTAAAACAAACTAATAATAACGTACTGTACCCTTGTCTAATTCCTCATCCAAAAAAAATATGAAGCACTGCAAAGAAATACCACATTAGATGATATGCTGAGATTAAATCTACAAAACAAATCGCGTGGTACAGAAAGACAGAAAGAATGAAGAATGCGTGCACCAGATCATGTGCCCAGAAGCAGGATGCCAATCCTAAGTCTCAGCCAGGGAATCTAACACAATTATTCTCAGCAACACTTTCAAGCAAATGAGTTGCAAAGTGTTTTCTGTTTATATTAGCTTTCTGCAGAGAAGAAGACATGATATACAAACAAAGAGAGTGTTACAGGAGTACTAATCAGTAGCAGCAGGTCATTGAATAAACGGTATTTCACTGCCGTTTCTGCATATTCTCTACTTGTAATGGGGGGATCGCCGGTTCAAATCCTATGGCAGGCATAGTCTTGCCACCATTGAGCCCTTGAGCAGGGCTGGGAATGATAGAAGCTACAGCCCAGTACAAGCTGCTGAAGTCTCAATGAGGTCCTGATTGAAAATCACTATGTCTAGCCAATAATTCCATCATGTACTTGGCGGGTCCAGACAGCCTGCCGCTACTTTTTTAAGTTAGATCTGCATAGTGCATATAATATCATGAGAACACAGGAAGGTGATAATTGAAGACTGCATTCTAAATGACTATCAGACACCATGAGTAACTAGTTATGCCCTTTGGGCTAGCAAATGCTATCAGTATTCTAGGCATTCATCAGTGGCGTAAACTGGGATATACTTAAAAGATGTGCACCTCGACAGTTTTCAGATGGACCCACTAAAGGTAATGGGCATTTTAGATTACCTTGTTCCATCACTGGTTAAAAGTATCCAGTGATTTATTGGGTTTTGTCCAGCAAGATATTTATTCAAAATTTCAATTTTAACTTGAAATTTTAACTTGAAATTTCCCTGTTAACTGATTTTGGAGGCAGAACATTTTACCACTTGACATTTTGTTTACCTCTCATCCTATTTCAGTGCACCTAAATCCTGACTTGCCATTTTTGGAAGAGTTGGATGTCTCAAACTTGAGAATGGGTGCAGTACTATGCCTGCTTTTAAGGTATCCTTAGAATCTCCAACCATCTGTCCTGCTCTCCCAACAACTGCCTCCTGCAGGATGCATGATCAGTAATAGGGAGGTACTTGGTCATGAAATTGGCTCTAGAGAGATGCCAACATTCCCAAAAACTCCAGTCTCCAAAGTGCCTATCTGCAAAGTGCCTAAATCCAAATATTGCCTGATTTTATTCCTTGGACATGGGTTTGACCTGGACAGTTTATAGATGGGCCTACATAAATGGACCCATGCATTCACATATAGAACGTAAAGTGCCCAGGTACAAAGAAATACATCAGGACCATTACACATAAATAAGCAGATGGATGAGTAGGACTGCTAGTTATTGTTATGTAGTTGACCCAACCTGATTCGAAATTCTGTCCATTTACATTTGGCTGGTATTGATCCACTGGAAGGAGACATTATAGAGGATTATGGCTGCTACCAGAAAGGAGCCTCAGTAGAGTCCCTTGCCCCATGTTATCATACGTGTGTTAACTGTTCTCAATGTGTCCAGGGTCTGCTCTATGACAGAGCTAGAAATCCTGACCAGTTTATTTAGTTTCTTTTCATCCCATAGTAAATTCTGTTGACTGCTATGGATGGAACATATCTTAATATCCTGGTTCAATATCTTGGTTCAGACATTGAAATACCACAGTCAAAGTAGTAGTATCTTTATTGTCATCTTCAGCTGTATGGATCTTACACTGGACATGAAATTTCAATCTTTTTCGTCATAGTTATAGGAAGGTCATAGTAAGGTCATAATTTTCTCAGAAACAATAAGCTGATCTGGCCTTACTGGTACTGGTCCAATTTACTATTTAAGTGAACCCTCAGGTACAGACACCAGCTCCACCTCTTTCTTTTGGATGCCTTCATGCGAGTCACATGTCGTTTTGCAAAGAATGGCAAGCTCCAGTGCTGGCTTTTGGGTGTGGCAAAAATCGACAGAAATTCACCACTGGCTCTTTTGATGTGAAGATGCCATTCATCTATAGAGTAATTACACACAACACTGGAAAATTCATTATAGAATTTTGATAGTTGGCAAAGTAAAGGTTTCGACTGTAAGATAGACAAAACATAAGCCTTAATTGGTTCCGTGTTGCTCACCATCACTAATACACAGTACTAACGCTTCACAAAATTAAACTTGTTCTTCAGTTTGAAAGCTGGATGAACATGATTCTAACTATACTGCTACTACTACTACTCTTTCAGATTCAGAGTCGGCTCTGTGCTGCTTGTAGGATCGATATATCATCGACCTCATACATGCCGTAGAGAAACACTGGAACACTGGAACTATGTCTTCCTCATAAGCAATTGCTCTAAGACTACATATACAATTGCCAAAAGAATTGAATTAGTCAATATATCAGTGTTAATTAATTTTATTTGCAATTAAAAATCTATCTTACTAACTGAACCATAGCATTAATCATTTAATGGAAGCTGATTTTTATAACATATGCATTAATTTTCCCTTTAAAACCAAGATAGATAGCCCATAGCGGTCCATCGACAGCGTGCTTCAATGGAAGTCTCCTTGTCTAACACAAACTTATTTGTGAATATGCTTTGATTACATGTTTTGGGAGCCCACCAGGACACCGTGTTTTATATATAGTTTTTGCTTAGGCAACGCTGACTGGACAGATAGACTTGCAGTCACAAATTTCAGACTCGGCTGGGGGCCAGGCTTCTCTGTACAGGACAGCATTAATACCAAGAATATTAATGCTTGTGACTTTCATGTGTTGTTGTATAAACTTATTGTAAACGAAGTTATTGAGTTTTGCATTAGATCATTTGTTTAATTTTCAAGATCAGTGTTATTTAGTAGCCGTGATGTGATGGTAGCTAGCTTTCTAAATGAGCTGGAGGCTTTGAAACAACATATAGACACTGCAGGTAATGTTGACTCCATTCCAAATAAGTCCTTTGATGAAGGAGAGTAGAATTTACATATATGTCGCTGACCTATTGAAATAAGAATACTGTCCACAGTGTTTTCCACATTTCAAAGATCACCATCAACCACTGGTTTTCCTCAGCTAAGGCATTTTCTGCAAGCTTAGACAAATGTGGGCATGTATTGTGAAATTCCACCCAGCTGACTGGCAAATGGGGAAATGGTAAAAAGGAAGCTGTCCATGTAATACCCAGGAACTGTGTCTGTTTTATCTCTTCTGGTTAATGCTTTTCTGCTCAGGCTTGGATATAATCACATTTAGCATTACCTGTTCTTTTTTATATCAGTTTCATGATGGTTTTTGGATTTTTTCTGTCTGTTTTGGTTTTCTGAATTAGTTTTGTGTCTTGGATGCAGCTCGCGGTTTGCTCTGCCCTGTTTTGGTCCATCATCTTGTCCTCAGTACTTGAGCTCCACCCAGCAGGTTTATTTAGGTACTGCATTCAACAGCCCCAGTCCTGGGGCATAACTAGAAATTCTGAGCCCCCTGACAAAATCTCACCTTGGTCTCCCTGTTTTGATTTCAATTTGAAGAAATGTGAATCTCAAGTAGATAGAATTTGCTGAGTGGAAGGCCCCCAATAGTAATTGTGGGACCCCTATAAAGTGCTAATAAGTACTAATAAGGAATAAAGATTGACAGGCAGTAGAATCATGAGCATAAACAATTCCGGGTATACCCGTCCATGGATCTGTATCTTGTTAAGAATAAGAAAACAAAGCTGTTAAGAATCACAACTCTTTTTAATCCCCCGTATAAATCTGGACTACTACCAGCACCAGCCACTTTATAGTTGCACAAAACTGACCCTTTCTTACATCTGTGTTACATCTATTGTATTTTTCATTTATTCACATATTTAATTGCTACTATATCTACATTCTGTACTGTATATATTGTATTGCATGTATTGAACCAGGCTACTAATTAATTTAGTATCTAATTAAATTACTTCCTTCCTTCCTTACTGGCTCTGACATAAAGATTGTTCTCTGGTTTGTAGTGTTTCATTACTATTCTGGATGCTCTTAGTCACTTGTTTAATCCTTTCTGTTACATCCTTCTCCTTGGCTATTTCTAATTCAACTCATGCTTGAGCCAAGACCAGTCTCCTTGGCCCCACACCTTACAATCAGTGACCCCCGTCTTGTCAGCTGATTGCCAGAGCTGGCAGTAACTATGTATGCAGTTTTGGCTTTCTTGTAGTGTCTGTGTGGCTCGTTTTGTACCTTGTGATTAACGTTATTTTTTAAGTTAAATTTTTTCCTATTGTTGTGACACTCACGGAAAGGTGGCGGAAGAGCAGCAATTACTATTCAGGAGGTGGTAGGCCTCATTGAAACAGTTGTGTGTGAAGAACTGCTACTTACCACCCAAGTAATTTGTTCCACAATATGAAACACGTCAGAAAAAGAAGATTCTATGTTTTGTATTTGATCCATCATAGGGACAGTACTCTGGGGCATATATCACAAAGCAGGTCTTCTTGCTTAGCTGGATAACTTGTTGGAATTGAGATAGTCTGGACTATCTGGATTGGTCCCTGTCTTACCCTGTTCTAGCAATCACCCCATTTCTCCAGCAGGTGTTGCTGGCCATCCTGTTTTCCTTAGGTTGGTGTCTGTTTGTTCCCTAGTGTAATCCCCTGCCCCTTGGACTGTTGCATGGCTGAATGGGCTGAGTGTACAGCTGACTACTGTGCTCCCCTACTATCAATGGTTTGAACCTCAGCTTTATTGTACAGTTTAAGTTTTGCTTTCCCGTTGTTAATTCTTGTGTTTATGTTGTTTCTGTGGTAACACTTTACTTAAGGCCATGTTTTTAGTAATTTATAAACACATTAATAACAAATAATAATGCATTCATAAAGCATTATAAACATAACTATAAATATTTATCAAAAGGCATAACACATCATACCCTTGTGTATTATGCATTATGAATGCTTTATGAAGTATAAGCATTAAGGGTGCTTTGTACTGCATTATAAAAGTATCTATAGTGCATTACACAGAAAAACAAAGATTCTGCTACTGGAAGTAAAATGTGATTTACATTAAATCGACTGTGCCGAGTTCAGATCTGCACTCAGAATTTTCCTAGCACATCCAAATTTCAAGTTATAGGCATAGTATTGTTTTGCGATTCTGTTACTTGCATGGCAACATAACAGCTGTTTTTGTCACGTGTGTGCCCACTATTGCCTCTTATGAAATACGTTTCCTGCTTGCATTCATGCTTCTGCATCATCAGTTTAAGTCAAGACAGGCCACAGGCCGCTGTAACCCAAACATGATGGGCGACCACTGTTGGTTTCTGCAGCGAGCAGCAGCGGGCACTCACACGCGCAAAAGCAAGTGCCTGAAGCACTTCTGAACAG
>JAODKM010000206.1:0-15392 GCA_026780845.1 Petrocephalus sullivani
CACACATAGAAACTTATACATAGCGCATGTACGTATAGAGGTATTTAGATGTATATATAAGAGGGATTATTGAAGTTGAGGGATAAATAGGTGGGAGTAGTCTGATTTTATATGGACCAGTTGCCTATAACGTTAAGCTCACTTCACATCCAGAGTTTCTAAAACGCAGCCGAGTTCCTCACCCCCCCCCCTCAAACAGATCACAGGACTTAATAAATAATGCATGTGTTTTTGCAGCTGCCTTTCTACTAGAACTTAATTGTGCCACTGGGGGAGGTTGTGAGGGATACACACAGACGCAGAGCGCATTAAAGGGCAGTGAGGGGCATTAAAGGGCAGTGAGGGGCATTAAAGGGCAGTACGGTGATAAGGAGGGAAACACACAGCAGCGCGGAAATAAATAAAGGCAGCAAAGCAACAGCAAAGGAAAACTGGAGGACCCTAAATAAATCATATGTGTTTAACGAAATACTAGTGTCAGCACAAACACACCAACAGAGAATCAGGCAAGTCCAATTCACCTTCCCATGTTTTTGGTTGGGAAACTGACTGAAACCCCACAACGACACGGGAGAACATGCAAACTCCACCTGCATTAACCCAGGGGGAGGGGGGAGCACCGGTCCCTGAGGTGTGGGGTAACCATGCCAACCACTGCATCACCAGGCCAGTTCAATTTTTATGCCTGTTTCAAATGCAGAGTGACAAAAAGTTTGGTCACTGCACTACATATGACAAAACTGACAATTCAGTAACATTTACTGTACAAAACTGTGCAAGACGGTAGCAGCACAGAGTGGCACATAATACAGAAGGCCAAGACACACAGCGCGGTGGGATATAATATGGACATCCCACCTTAGGCATGCTTATTGTTTACTTTATCATTGCTATTGTACCAGTGGAATATGTACCCCCCATATGTTTTTTGGCTTCATCCGCCTCCAAAAGCAGACTATTGCCTTTATATTATTAAATAGTGCCCCCCCACCCACTATCAAATCTCAATATCAGGGGCTAGTCCTCCCCGAAAATGACTGCCTGTGTGGCTCCAAAAATAATCACCAAAAATGCTAAGAAAACTTAGTCTATTATCCCATGCCTGGTCATCAGATTTGCAGGTAGATAATATCGTATCAGGCCGTGGTGTGGGTGGGCCATGATCTCACACCAATTTGTTGTAAAAGTCATGTGTGTGGGAGTGAACAGCCAGTGATGAATTGGGCTGTTTTCAAGGTCTGCAGTCGCACTGCCAGACTAAGTGGGCTGTCTGGGGGTCCTCGAGGACTGGCATGAGAAACACTGACATGAAGAACATAAACCGGAAACTAATCTGCTGCAGCTCTGCAAGATATGCCTCAAGTAAGTGAAACGGGCCTCAAACGGAAGAAACTTAGCAGTTCTCACTGTCCCCTAGTGGCCGAGTTTGTCATTGTTTAGTTTTACATCTCAAGCATGTTATCCCCTCCTGTCATTCTGCATGTTTTACTAATAAGTCTAACTATGTATTATGAGTTTCAAAAACGTTGCTAAAACTAAACAGCACTAGTAAAAATCTGTGTAACAAAAGCATAAATGAGAACAGGTTTGCATGTAATTTAGAGGTATCTCACTGTGGATGACTTACAGTATAATCGTTCTTTAAGATCATATGTTGTAATTTTATTAATTTAGCATGAATAATATCCAATACCCAAAATAAACCATTGAGGAAATGAAATGCAATCCATACATGCAATGTAGCTGCCCCTCAATCAATCTGAACAATTTACAAAATTGGAACCAAAGTAACTAATGCAGCAACTCATAAATTTTGGCCATAATATGCAATTAAAATGGAGAAAGCTTCTGTAGTCTTCAGTAAACTAAACAAATTCATTGGGTTATAGAACATGTTAGTCAAATTGTCCCAGGCTACTTTTTTCCTCTGTTCAAGTGTTCCTTTCAGGTTCACTCTCACCACTAAGGAAAATCCCACGCACTGACAAAGCTTTATGATAGCAGCATTTTCCTTTGGAGAATCTCAGTCATATACAGGCATCAGCCTTAGATTGTCCTCTTATTGCTAAGGCAACCAGCTGTTTATTGATTTTCACAAAACCTGGGGGGGGGACTGACTTTGTGGGGCGGGGGGGGGGGACTGACTTTTCATATCGGGTCTTGATCTTTTGGTATCTGGACTCCAAGTTGTTGAAAATATTCCATGCAGATGCTTCACACAATCACAATTACTGACAAGTTGGTAACTCTGAGTAACTTCAGCATGTACCTGGTCTGTGGAGGGAAACCTCGGAAAAACACAGGGAGACCATGCATACACCACACAGGGAGCCTTCGAGGAGAGTCAAACCTTAGGGGGTAATGCAAGAGTTCTAACAACTGTGCCACCCATAGACGATAAGTAACTTCAGTAATTTCAGCCCAGTCTATTAACAAACAAATCACTATATTGTGGTCATAGGATTCAAACAGGTGTCCTGCAAACAGACCAACAAGCCCTCTGAATGGAACTTTAACAGTAAAAGTTCAGGTTAAGGTGTGTTAGATAGGTGTTATGTTCCTGAATGAGATGCTGAAAACATTCCATAAATAAGTAATTACGTTATTAAGTGAACATTAATACTAAATAATAAAACTTTTAGAAACTTTTCAGAAATTAAATGCCTGCTCAGAACCCAAGTGGGGCTCTGTTACTGGGTCTGTGCTAACCATAGTTTGTCCATAACAAGCACTATGTTCGAACATAAAGGTGTTAATAGGTGCATCTGGAACCAGGATACTGTAGTCTGTAGATCAATGACCAGTACTGTAATCATACCATGAGATTTGTGACCATCTGTCCTGGATGGTAGGGTGAAGCATGGAAAATGTTGGACAGACCTAACAGAGTCTAAATGCTGACACACCTCTTTAAAAATGGGGAATGGGGTTGGCAATTCAGCCAATCAGGTCCCTGTATAAACCTGTTCACATTGCCGACAGTAAGACTCGTTCCTGCAGGGTGTTGGGCTCTGCCAGGGCTGTCAGTTTTTCACAGATTCTGTTTATGGAAAGAATTTCCAAGTACGGCCAAGGGGTGAATAGGGTATGGAATGGTAACCTCAAGATCATGTCTTTGCATTTTACAGATAATGAGGCCCTGTTGACTTCATTGGGCTGCGGTTTGCAGCTGAGTGTGAAGCGGCTGAGTTGAGGATCAGCACCTCCAAGTGCGTGGTCATGGCTCTCAAGTGGAAAGGGGTGGATTGTCCCCTCTATGTTGGAGGTGAGGAAGAGGATTTGAAGTATTGTGATAGAAAAATCATATATTGCTATGCAAATGTAATACAAATATGTATTATCAGCAATCAAATACTGAAACTCTGAGAACACTGTTGATTTTGCTCCATGATTACAACAGAATAACCTCACACAAATGAGTCAAATGTATCAAGATCAATGTATCAATGTAATTGCAATAAAAGTTTGTCAAACTCTCAAACTTTTCGACTCTTGAGAAATTTCTACCACAGTATGTCAGGATCCTTTTCGCGAATTAGGGAAGAAGGGAGCTTGTGCATTAAAAAAAAATCCCCCACCCACAACAGAGGACTTTTCCTTCAGCAGGGGGCTTTGTGTCACATGCACCACTTAGCAGAGTCTCTGTTGTACAGTGAACTGATCACTAGGGATGGGTACCGAAACCCGGTATTAAAGGGCCCCGGGGCTACATTTTTAAAGACCGGAGTAACGATAAACTCTGACGTTAACGGTATTGCTTTCGGTACTGGAGAAATTAATAAATCAGATTTTTCCTGTCTGTATAAAAACATAATCTCTCTGTTTATCTGACCAGCTCCGTTTTTCATTAAAACGTTAACCTAGTCCTAGAGCGTTCTCTCGCGTGCGCGATGCACGGGGAAACTCTCACGCTCACACGGACGCTGGCGTCGCTGCCCGATCTGCGTGCGCATGCGCAAGGCTCTGTTCTGCGTATGGCTGTGTGGCATCCGCTGGACCCTGCCCGATCGGCGAGAGTATGGGCACAAATTGAAATATATGACAAGTACAGCCTGCTTGCAAGCAGATACGCAGCTTTTTATTTTATGTGATATTGTAAAATATTTAAATAAATGCACACGAACTCATTGTGGACTGAGAAGTCATTAGAAAGAATTAAAACTAACAAAACGATTGTGTTTATTTTATTATAATGATTTTATTAATATTATAAATCCCATGCGAGAGGAGTATCTGTCATCTTACTGTGTCGACGATATTGCGTGAAAAGTTTGTTCCTGCGTTCGCAAATAGGACAGAGATGTCAACGCATTGCTATACAGATCTGCGGTACCGTAAAATATGCGCATGCGCACGCAGATCGGGCGGGGACGGCCGAGCCGCAACTAGTGACGATGGCGGAGAGGTAAGCGGTAGCGCTTCACTAGAATCCATGCGGACAGTGCGCGTTGCCAAAGTTGCAACAGGTGTTTTGCGTGTAAATTAATAGGCATTAAAGGCTTTGCATTAAAGTAATTCATGTTTGTTTTACATTTCCCTTATCGGAAATGTTTAAAACATTGCTGTATTTTTTGTATAATTTTATTTTGCATTTCACATTTAATGTAAATTTGTTAAATAATGATGCACATTTTTTGAATAATAATAGTAATTTGTTAAATAAATCTGTTAATTTGATTTATTCTTCACAATGTACCGATGACAATAGCGTTAAAGTACCGGACCGATAGGCAGCACCGGAAAGAGTAGTAGTACCGTTAAAATCTTAACGATACCCATCTCTACTGATGACATCAGTCACATTTGAATAAAAAGCCATTACATGCATTATTTGACAACTACACAATGGTATGGTTTATTTTCTATATTAAACATCAGTTCTACCTTTTTTAATTGTCAAAAGCATGTCAAAAGAAGGGACAATCCACATAGCAGCTGGAACAGAAGGGGTTTATTAACAAACTATAACACAAAGGGCTGACCAGAATAAGGAAATGACAAAGGGTCAAAACAAAACTGATTAAACAGAAATCAAGGCAGGGAAGCGCTCAGAAAAACTACAGCACAAAACAGGATAACAACCACAATGAACCGACAAAGAACTGAACAAAAACAGGCACTTAAATATATAACCAATGAGACGTGATGCAGGACAGGTGGGAACTATAACTCAAGTAACCAATCACAAGGACTCAGGGCAACAAGGAACAGGTGGGTCACATTAAAATGCAAGCACTGGAGACTAGGAGACATTAGCAAACACTGAGGTCGATCAACACTAAGAGGGACTCGGAATGCCACAGAATATGATTAACCACGGTGCGGACAGGGTGGCCCTTAAACAGAAACACAAAAGCAAAACATGGAATAATAAACCAATAAATTAAACCAAAGATGAGGTAACTCACGACTGAAGGGGTATCTGTTTCCAAGCTAGACTCTCAGCACACAGAGCTATACGGAGGCCTGGGGAGCAAGGGGAAAGCACACAGGGGCTCACCAAAGAGGATGGCCAAAGGGGGAAAGCACACAGGGGCTCACCAAAGAGGATGGCCAAAGGGGGAAAGCACACAGGGGCTCACCAACCGGGAAGGCCAAAGGGGGAAAGGCACATGGGCACAGAGCCTGAGGGGCACAGAGCCTGAGGGGCACTGACCCTGACAGGTTATGTACCTGCACTTAACAAACTTCTGTGACATTAGCAGGCATTGTTTTTTGTTCTTCTAAAATACCATGAGTATTATTCGTTTCTGCATGGGAGGACATTCAGAGAAGGGGATTTACAGACCAGTGGAACTAAATCAAATTAGTTTAACCACACTTTCAAAACATGAAACCTACACGACAATCGGAATGAACTGCTCATAGGGCGTCAGATAATCAGAACAATCACTTCACACGGGATAAAGGTGACACAAAAGACATATAAATGTCATTGGTTGTGGTTACATGTCACCTTCTGCGTGAGTCTGTCTTGCACCGTTACAACTTAAAATAAATAAAACGGAAATAAAATGCATCACACATTGTATGAATCATTGGATGGTGCAAAGAGATGATGCTAATTCGAGAACTGATGTCAATTTCATCAACTGTACCGCATGTAAGACGGATACCCCCAGTATAACAAAGTACAAAACAGTGACTGTATGAACACATGATTCAAGTGGCTGTCATGACCACAAGTTTTATGGCCTCGTTCTTACAGTGCTAAATAATCTTTCACCTTTTAAATGCCCACAGTCTAACGTCAAAACTCATTGCAAACATTTTTTTTTATTTACACATTTTGCCTGAAACCCTGAAGGAACAAAAAAACAGTTCTGAAAAAAAAAAAAATAATGAAAAAGCAGGAAAACAGGGCTGTAAACGCGACCAGTTCCGTGATTTAACTTTTAGTAGAGCCCCCTTCTGCTTTAATTACAGCCGTCAGTCTATTCGGATATGTCTACAGCAGCTTTGTCACCTTGCAGTGGATATAAGGAAGTGTTCACGCCCATTAAAATGCCAGGTGGTTGTGATGTAAAAAAATGAGACCACGATAAATCAGCGAATAACTTTTTCCACCTTTAATGTGACCTATTAACCTGTACAGTTATAAACAAACAAATCTGTGAGGGGGAAAAGTATAGAGAATTCAGAGTGTACAATAAGGTGGTTGCATAAGTGTGCACACCCTTAAACTGATACTTCGTTGAAGCACCTTTTGAATAATTACAGCAGTCATGTAATGTACCTTTTAATATTATTTTTGTTTGTTTTTTCAGCTGAATTGTACATAGGCCAGTTAAGGGTGTAAAATATTTTGGAATGATTTATTGTGGTCTAATTTTTTTCATCAGGGTTGTGCGCACTTTTTATACCCACTGTTTATTTGGGAATATTTGTCCGTTGTTTCATGCAGAATTGTTCGAGGTCAGTCAAATATTGTGGTGAGCTGCAAAGTGAGTGGACTTGATGAGAGCAGTCCAGGTGTTCTGTTAGACTGAGGTGAGGGGTCTGATGGTTTATTTTTGGAGGTGTGTTTATGGCCATCCTCATCCATTAAGGCAAACAACTTGCCCATTTTTAGTTCTCCAGCTGAGGGCTGCAGATTTCCCCCCAGAATTTGGTGAAACTTGGCAGTATCAGTTATCCTTTCCCTCCTGACCAGTCGCCAGTCCCCACTGAAGGGAAACGCCCTCATAGTATGATGCTGCCAACAGTTGGTGTGGTGTCATTTAACTGGTTTGCTTTGTTTGCTTTCTGACAAACATTGTACTTCTAGTTCAATCCAAAACGTTCAATCTTGGTCTTCATCTACCCATAAAATCCTTTTCCACATGGCATCAGTCTTCCTTTTTTTGCAAAGTGCAAAAGAGTGTAGCAATTTTTCAGAAGAGTCTTTTCTTGTCATCCTGCCAGTTTCAGCCATGAAAAGTCCTTCAAAGTTGCCAGTGGCCTCTTGGTGGCTTCCCTGATTGATATCATACTTGTCTTGTCATCAATGGCCCGATCTAGGCAAGGTGCCCTTTTTTCCACAAGTTTTTATTAGCATATATTAGTTATAGCAAACACAAAATAAAGTACAAACACCAGTCATCAAAAGATGAGTTATTTGCCCATACCCTGTCTCAATGAATTATTTCTCCACCTGATAATAAATCCCTCTTCTGCAGTTTTGTAGTACTAAGTTCCACCTGATTAACTGAATCATGAATACAAAGCCTCTTAATTATAAAATACAAATTATAGCATGGTGTACTCCTGTTCCCTGTACCCATGGGACACCATAGGCACCAATAGCAAACTTTAGTTGAAATTTAAAAGAAGAATGACATACCAGGTATGTCAAAGTGTTGACAAAGTTCCTTAAATGTTTTCCAGTTCTTAAAAATACTCTGAATGATACTCAGAGTGCTAGTCACAGCCTAATTCCTAACTTGTGCCTCTCCATAACTTTAGCCCTTTAGGAGCACTTTTGGAAGCAACTTTACAGCTACAGTAAATGTGTTGTGTTGCCATACAGTACTAGTAATGGAATCTCCAAGGAACGGTTGGTTTTATTCTGAAGTAATTAAAACCACCAGAAGTCAGGTGGGCACCAATTAGCTTGACGCGTGATCTGAAAAGCCAAGTACTCTGAGTCTTTTAGGAAAGTGGCTCAGCAGGTTAAGCTCTGTGCCTGTAATCAGAAGGTTGTGGGTTCAAGCCTCAGTATGTCTGTAGGCACTTAAACAAGGCCCTTAACCCCCAGCTAGGGGGAATATGAGAAGACAATTTCTCCACAGGGATCAATAAAGTGTTGGGGGGGGGCAATTATTTAAATTTCAAGGATGTAATGTGACAAAAGGGAAGGGTTTTGACAGAGTGTGCGGATTTTGTACAGGCCCTGTATTGCTCACACAGTCAAACCACACAAGTTTGTACATCTTTTACTTGGAAAAACCCACTATATAATGACTGCCACTGATAATGATGGAATAATAACAATTCATAATATGAATCATAAACATTATTATTTCCTGAAAATTGAAAATAAGAGAAAGTAAGAAAAATGAAACCATTGAAAAATAAAACCATTAAAAATGCCCATAGAGATGACTAGGGCGCTGCTCTGTGACCCTATAAGGGTATATATTCCCACAATACAATAGCATTAGAAAAATCAAGTAGAAAAGACCACTCAGACGTATTACTAGATATATGCCTTATAAATATAAGAACAGGAAATGTCTACCCCATGTGTGAGCTCAGAATTAGCATCTGGAAGATGGATGGCTGGGTGGGTGTATTGGATGGATGGAAATATGTGGGATGATGGAGAATAAGACTGCTGCACATTCCTGTCTAGACTGCAGAATATTACTAGTGTATTATATTATACCTCATCAAAAAGGAAAAGATGCTCATTTTCAGTGGGAGTAACTGTCCTACACACAGGTCAGTAATTATTTCCACCAGTCTATTACTCCCCAAAAAATGCATAAAGCACTGTGTTGTGTTTTGTTTTATCCCTGTACCTATCATTTTCCTTCAGTTATTTTTGTCCAAGAGAGAACTGCTGAACCTGTCTGTACCCCATCAAAAAAGCCCCAAAAAGCTGTGATTCTCCATCCAGTTCCAAATTCATCTGTCAGTACAAGTGTGATTGAATCGGGAAGACTCCAACAAACCTTGCAAGTGAGTACAAATAAGCTGCCCATGGCCGGAGTTTCGGAGAAATTTTACCAGAGGAAAGGCAAATAAATCTAAGCAAGCATAGAGGTCTTACTGGGAGAGTCTTGTTCTTATAGCAAAATACCATGCAGGTCTTTTAATGACAATCTCTGACCTTTTTATCCAAGACAACTTCCAAGAAAAGAGTTGAGATGTTCAGATATCACACAATGGCTTTGAGGCTCTGCTCCATGAGGGCTGCCTGGCTGGTTTTGTTATCCATCGCCTGGATTGGAAGGTCTCCTTTTTCCTCCTTTGACAATGGGCAGCTCAGCATGTACTTCTCCTGGCTCGTGGTCACTGTGGTGGTAGGAGAAAGCAGCAGGACACTTCACATCAGTGATCAGCACTTTGCCTACCACTAAAAAGAAGGTCAGCTTCCATTAACATTAAGCAAAACGGTTCCCTTCGCTGATCTCAAAGATGCCAGCACCCTAATAAGAATAACAATACGCCACAAAAGATCTACACTACTGATTTTTTTTTAGTTGTTACATTCTCTGAATAAAAGCTTAGAAATGTACAGCACTCACTGGGTGTAATGTACTTCATTTTCCTCATCCATAAGCAGATGAGCAGGACGATGGTGAGCAGGAGGATTGTAACGGTGATGATATGGAGATAAGGTGCCAGCAACTCGGGATTGCCACTGGGGACTGTCACAGTAGGTTCTCCATCCAAGGTTACAAACAAATGAAAATTCCACATGAGGTCCTCTGCGGCCTGTCTAAATTCTTTTTTTTTGTATGGACAGCATTCCTATGCATTAGTGTAAAGTTAATTTTTACAAAGGTGTAATCATTTTTAACAAGAGAAGAATACTGATGTTGCCTTGAAAACTAAAATCCCACACCAGTCATCAGTCAAAAGCCTGCAACTTATTTAAAAGTTAGTATTTACCACATATTGCATTGTGGGTCCTGTTGCCTGGTGAAATTTCAATCATATCAAGTTCCTTGCACCTGCATAATGTGAATAGATGGATGTAAATGGATTAAACACTCACGAGAAATTTGAAACGCCTCATTGTTGCCCTATGCTTTATATAAAAATAATATTTTTGGTAACTTACAGGAAGTATGATAGTTTTAGTTAAGTAATATGGGTCTTAAAGTGTGTAAATGACAACGCTGATCTTACACTGTTCGATTCCGACACCTTCCGCCTTCAGTGTCTGAGTATGTGTTTGTGGAGCAATCCACACATCTGTATACATAATCAAAATCCCCTAAAATTGAAATATAGCTTTAAGCATGGTACGTTCACCATTCTGACACTTTTTTAAATTAAATGTCTATTGAGGTTAACTTGCCACTGATAGAAGCCAAAACAAGTGAGTACACAGGTTGTTTGCAGGTTTTCATTAGATTTTCTACATGTTTTTTTTTTTATTATTAATAAGTAAGTTCTTTAAACCAAAAGCAGCACTGACTGACACATCAGGTACAGGCCTTCGCTCACCCATCTTCTGCAGCTCCTTGCCTTTGGCACACACTACCTTCTTGACGCAGTTAGTGCACTCTTTATTGGAGCACAGGTAGCCGGCGTTACAGCCACATTGAGCATTAGCTGTGGAGTTGCATTTTTTGACCACAACTATAAAAGAAGAGACAAATGAACCTGTAATATATAGCCATTACGTTTGAATAGATTAAGGAGAATGGTTTCACAGGGCAAGGTGGAACAATGCTGACCTTGGTCACATTGGGTGCAGGTCGTGCACGTTTTGGAGTTATCTGGCACATTGGAGAAGAATCCAGTGGGGCAGGGCATACACCTTGTGGCCTGCTGCTCACTGCATTCACTTTCCATGTATTGACCTGTCAGACAGGACATGCCATTATGATTGTGTCCCTGTCCCCAGTCATCAATACCTCCTGTAAGTATGTAGTATTTTTTGAAGTGATGAAAAGAGAAAATTCTACCTTAATATTTCAAAAGCAGTTAATAAGAAAAATAGATATCCACTTAAGAAACAGACAAAAAAATCTTTTGATACCACTCAAGGATTAATAAAAATTTGCTGTTTATGAATTTGCTTCATAGCATTCTATAGAAGAAAGCCTCCTACCTGGATGACAGAGGTTACAGCATTGTCCGCTACTACTTTTAAAATATTGCTTGTATTCACAGGTACTGCCAAGTGATGCCTTGACAAAGAAGAGGTACTGTAGTGTCATGTAAGAACTACAGCAAAGAAGTAGATTCATGATCAGCAGTTCCTCTTCAGCGGTCACACCACACGTTCTCAAAGTCGCGAGACGATGCAAGTCAGTTAAAAGCCACTACGGCAGAGTGTAAGTGGTGGGTGTTGTCGTGACGCAAAGGGACGGAACGACCCAGGATGCAAGGGGGTGTTTCCTGACAAGCACAAGACTGAGACTTTGCTGCCTTAGAAAAGTATGGCTACAAGAATGATTCCTGGTCTTAGAAGAATGTCATATGAGGAGAGGTTAGCGAGTTGTTAGAGTATGGAACAGTCTTCCTGTTAGTGTAGTGCAAGCTGAAACCTTGGGTTCCTTTAAATCAGAGCTAGATAAGATTTTAACAACTCTGAGCTATAAGTTAAGTTCTCCCCAAACGAGCTTGATGGGCCGAATGGCCTCCTCTCGTTTTTATATTTCTTATAGTCTTATGGTCTTAATCAGGGTGTGGCTGGTTTGGAGTCACGCCTGAGGGAAACGTAGGGAGTAGACAAGCAGGACGGGACTGGACATGACAGAGGGGCTGCTAACACAGGTGAGCTACTGAGTAGCATTTTAACCGAGTCAAAGGCGGACTGACAGACGGAGGACCATTCAAACAAAGTGTTCTTTCTGAGCAGGTTTGTGAGGGGAAGCACGATATCAGAGAAGTTCTGGCAGAAGCATCGGTAGTAACCAGCCATGCCTAGAAAACGTTTAAGTTCCCGTTTTGTGGTGGGTACTGGAAACGATTCAATCGAATGTATCCTAGCGTTTAGTGGTCTTACTGTCCCTTGGCCCACCAGTTTACCCAAATAGGATACAGTACCTTGTCCAAACTCACATTTTTCCAAATTCAGCACTAATGAAGCCTGGTGCAAGCGTAGAAACACTTGCTCTAGGATATTCATGTGCTCGTCCCAAGTATCTGAATAAATTACAACGTCATCGAGATAGGCTTCACAGTGTTCAACATCCCCTAACACCCTCTGCATCAAATGCTGAAAGGTAGCTGGAGCATTACGTAATCCGAAAGGCATGACCGTGTACTGTTGGAAGGTATCCGGCGTGACAAAAGCGGAGATCTCGGATGCACGAGCTGTCAATGGCACCTGCCAATAACCTTTTAGCGGGTCCAGTTTGGTCACGTACTGGGCAGATCCTATGTGATCAACACAGTCCTCAGTCCTGGGGAAGGGAAAAGCGTTGGGTTTCGTCACCGCATTTACTTTCCTGTAATCTATGGCTTCCGAGTTTGGTAACCAAGCGCAGGGTAAGCAATTCCGACCGAGGTGCAGGGAATCGCTTTCAGGGGAATAGTCGTCCGGCCGAGCAACCAGAGCCACGGAGAGGGGAGCCAAGAGGGAGGAGTGGTACGTAACTGAACGGTCCACAAAGGGCTTGAGCATATTGATGTGACACACACGGGTTTTTTGTCTACGGTTCGGGGTCTCAATTACATAGTCGTTGAACCTACTCTGTATTACATACGGACCTGAAAATCGTGCACGAAGAGAGGAGCCAGACAAAGGCAGTAACACTAGCACCCGATCACCAGCCTGGAAAACACGTTCTTTTGCTCTCCGATCGAAGCGGGACTTCATGGCTTCTTGGGAATCGCCTAAATAGCGTTTGCCTAATTCTCAAGCTGCTGTCAACCGCTCTCGGATCGAGGTTACATAACTAAGAACTTTCTGTGATGGAAAACAGCCACTGTTCCTGTAACAACTTCAGGGGGGCCCGCACAGCATGTCCAAATACCAACTCGGCAGGACTAAACCCAGTTGATTCCTGTACCGTATCGCGAATGGCAAACAGAAGAAGTGGGACACCCTCATCCCAGTCCTTTGCGACAATACGAGCGTAACATGGTTTTGAAGGTCTGGTGGAAACATTCCAGAGCTCCCTGGCTCTCTGGATGGTATGCACTGGAAACATTATGCCTAACATTCAGTTCGTGGATTACTTAGGCAAACAGCTTTGATGTGAAGTTTGATCCCTGGTCCGATTGCACGTACTTCTGCAAACCGAAAGTAGTAAAAAACTTGATCAGCGCTTTTATTATAACTTTCGATTTTAAGGTACGGATGGGGATGGCTTCGGGGAAACGCGTAGCGGCATACATGAGGGTGAATAAATAACAATTTTCTGAACGAGTTTTCGGCAGCGGTCCCACACAATCGATTACTATGTGCTCAAAGGGTTCCCCCATTACGGGTATAGAGCACAAAGGGGCAGGCAGGATAGTCTGATTCGGCTTTCCGACGACTTGACACATATGGCACGACTTGCAGTGCCATTTAACATCGCTGTTCACTCCTGGCCAAAAGAAATATTTCAATATATGAGACAATGTTTTTCGAACACCAAGGTGACCGGAACAGGGGTGGTCATGGCTCAAAGACAACACATGTTCCCAATATGCTTGTGGAACGACAATCTGAAACACTGTAGCCCTGTCGTACAGTGAGTTCGTTGGGGTCCATTTCCTCATCAGGACTCGATCACAGTAGAAATACTTATTCGGGTATTTCACTAATCCAGGCTTCTCTACAGCCGATTTGCGGCATTTCTGCAACGAAACATCCTGATTCTGTGCATTAATTAATGCTTCCTGAGTGGAGGTGACGTCAAAATGGTCTCTGCCATTAGAACTGAGGGGAGCTGGGGAAATGGGATCACACACAGGCGAGGGAGTGTCCACGGAGACGACCATAAACGAGTCTGACAGATCGATGTTTACGGCGCTGGGTTCTAGTCAAAACACAAGTGGGAAAGACCTGAGGATGCTCAAGAGCATTTTCACCTGGACTAAGGACAGAGTCGTCAGCAACTTCGGGCAAAGGTACCACTGTCCCTCCCGCAATGTCATTGCTTAAGATGAAAGTGACTCCCCGAACCGGGAGTTGCGGCTGAACTGCAACTCGCACACCATCTGTAAAGCCAAACACAGTACGGTGTGTCAGGACGAACTCGTCAGCGAGTGTCGCCGCCTCAGCAAGGGAGGTTACCTTCTGCTCATTGATGTATATAACCAGGTAGGCAGTTTTTAAACTCCTCCAATAATACCAGTTCCTTTAACTAGTCTATATCAATGACCCCACTTGCAGCACACCACTTCTCAAACAGCACAGTCTTCTCTCGAGCGAATTCCAGATGGGTCTGGCCAGCTGCTTTACGGAGAAAGTTCTGACGATACGCCTCGTGCACCAACTCATACACTCGTAACACAGTAGCCTTAACCACCTCATAATCCATGCTCTGTTCCAGAGTCAATGTTGAACACACCTCCTGGGCTTTTCCCACAAGCTTGCACTGTAAGAACAGGGACCAGAGATGTTTCAGCCAGTCGAGGGTGGTGGCAATCCTCTCAAATACCGGGAAATAGGCATCTACCTCATTCTCCCGGAACACAGGGACAAGACCAATGTAACGGCTCACATCAAAACCGGAGCGTCTAGATTCCAGCAGGTCTGCCAGGGGCCGATGGCGGAGAGGAGCCTAGGGCGTCCTGCCCGTAGCGGCGCAATCTGGTTCGGACCGAGGAGTCACAGTAGGCGAGCTCACCTTCCGCGGAAGAGGCACCGGTCTTATCTGTTCCAGGCTCAGTCTCTTCAGGGTTAGCTCCTTGTCCGTCTCCATCTCCAGCTCCCGCAGTGGCAGTAACTGGGCTTCGTGCTCCTGTTTTTTAATCTCGAGCTCCTGCTCGCGAAGCCGGATGGTAAGGACGAACTAGGACCGGCGGGATCCCGGAGTGATCCGTAGCCGTGAGAGCCGCCATTACCGGTTTCCGCCACCCTGGTCGGCTGGAACGGTCCCGACGCCACGGAATCCTCCGGGTCGGGAAGGATCCCAATACAATTCCGCCTGCAGGACCCCCTTGATCACCTGCTTAGTGGCGGCACTGGGGACCACCACGTTAAAGAACCCTGCGATCGTCAGCAGGTCGTCTTTGCGACAGAGATCGAACTGCTCCAGAGTGGGGTCCATACTGAACTCAATTAAATCAAA
>JAODKM010000207.1:0-15388 GCA_026780845.1 Petrocephalus sullivani
GAATTCGGCCGGGGACTAACGAGTGATTCGACATAGGGAGGTTTTCGACTTAAGGAGGTTCGACTTAGCGAGGTCCGCTAAGTAGCTCAAAAAATCCGGGATGACACGGATTATCTGGTCACCCTACGCATGGTAAAACTAAAACACGGAGCATCAATGTCCCCATTAAACAGGGATTCGACAAAGTAATGGAATTTATAATACTTGATGACCAGCCTTTTTCCCGTGCTACAGGATATAGATTTTCGCAGGTTAAAAGCGCATTTGGAGCCACGTTACACCCTCCCAAGCCGCCCACCAGGACTTAAATTATTTTTTGTAAAGCCTAATACACTGCTACTAAGTCCGTAAAAATAGAGTTCAATGTACCGTGTGTTACGCTCAGCCCCGCCCTTCGTGTTTTATCTCCTGTTTTGCCCTCTGGCGGGGCTTCATTGGCCACACCTGACCCTTATTGTCTTTGCCCAATGTAATTTGCTCCTCTTGTTTCCCCTGACCAGCTGCCTCTCGTTTGACCCTTAATGTGCTGCCCTATTTCAGTCTGCCCAAGTCCAGTCTCCTCTGTCGGTCTTTGTTGATTCCTGTCAATGCTTGCGATCCTGTTTGTCCTTTAAAGTCTCTTATTCTGGCTAATAAACGCCCTTGTGAAGGGCTTAACCCAGCAGCCCGCAACCATGGGTCGTTCTTCCCGCCGCAAGTGTAACACCGTGTTAATATGAAAGAATTTTCTGTATAATTTGTTTAATGTGTTTTACCATTTAACCTAGAGGTCTGAGTTTCACCCTGCAAAATGAACATACGGTGTAGAGTTATTTGGGCTGGCCTGCTGCTGGTAATTTAATTTTGCGTTGCATCGTGGGAGCGAGTACACCTGCTAATGTCTGTAAATTTAAAAAAAATGTAAATAAATAAATCTGTAAGAAAACGGATAATGTCCTGGCAGAAAATTACCAGTACAGTATAAGGTTTTTTTTACGGATTTTTTTTACAGTGTAGCCCCTGTTGCACAAACTGCAGATTATATGAAAATTATAGTAAATATGAAAATATGAATGTACTGGTTATCGGTATCAGTATCCGAACTGACCACGACAAGGACTTAATTATCGGTTAACGGTATCAGTTAAAATTGTTCATATCTTGCAACCTTACATTTGACAGCTTTCCAAATAAACCCATAAAATCACACTTGGCTACCACATCGTCTACATCTGCTAAGCATAGCTTAATTCAACTGAAAATGATACACAGAGCCCACCTGACTAATGCTAGATTAGCAAGGGTCTACCCAAACACTGACCCGTCATGCCGTTGATGCAGAATGCAGCTGGCAGACTTGGTATACATGTTTTGGCTATGCCCTAAACTATCCACCTTTTGGCTAGGTATTTTTGAAGCCTTTGGTGGTATGTTTGGAACCCGAGTTGATCCTGATCCAGCTTGTGCCCTATTTGGCTTCTTGTCCAAGGAATCTGATGCTCTTTTACCAAATACCTCCCGCACGGCCATTGCGTTTACCACTCGCCTTGCAAAAACCTTAATCCTGCTACAATGGAAGCAACACACCCCCCCATCATTTTCTTGCTGGATTGGAGCTGCATTATGCATTTCTTACAATTAAAACAAATAAAATACACACTAAAAGGATCTATCCAAAGTTTTACTAAAATATGGAGGCCCTTTCTTGATTTTTATGACTCTTTACAGGAGCCCCTTTATGATATATAATACAGGTTTTGTAGTTATCTTACTAATGGCAGTGTATACTGTATATTACCTCTCCTGTTCTCTGTGTATTTTATGAAGGGTGGGAAACTGGGGTGGGATGGGGTTTTTCCATTTCTTTTTTCAACCTGTTAAAAGTTCTAATGTATAATTTCCTGTATATTATGAACTAGATTTGCAAAAATGTACATTTTATTTTGTTATGCCCCTATTAAAAAATTCTTTAAAATCAATAAATATATTGAGAAAAAAAAGTAGAGAAGCAGTCTATAGGTGATTAATCATCATTGTTGACGCAGCACAGCATGCAACAACGAAATGTGCCCTCTGCTTTTAATCCATGTGACAACATGACACAGCAGGGGGCAGCTACGTGAGCAGTGCTTGGGGACGGTACCTTGCTCAAAGTACCTCAGCAGTACTTGCGGATCGGGGATTCAAACCGATTACATGGTTGCGTCCCTACCCGCTACACCACCTGCCTAACCTAATGTAACAAAATTTTAATTAAGCAACAGCAGACTGGCTGCCCTGTACGTCAATCAAGTGCTGAATGCCAAAGAGAAGATAGATAACAGGCTAACATGTAAAAAAATCCCTTTAATGTCGTGCAATCTACCTATATAAATTTTTTTTTATTGCTGTTAAAATGAGAGCATTTTTACTAATATTCATATTTTGTCATCTGCTGGGAGTGGTACTAGTGCCGCATTCTTTCTCAGCCCAGACTTGGGTGGGTGGCCGGCTGCGTCCGGATGATTACCAAGCAGGAAACCACGCACCCAAAGGCAGTGTTCGATGTGGCAGATGACAAAAAAATAAACATGAAGAAGGTACTGTCCACACAAGTGGAAACAGGACTCTGGATGACTGTTACACTTCTTTTTGGCAAGCTGGCAAATTGAGTTGACAGGCAATTGTTTTGTCTCCTAGGACAGATCCAGACACAGATCCATTTCAGTGCTGGAAGAGCATGAAATTTGAGGATTTCCACAATACAAAAGAACAGTGTTTCATTGTTTATCTTTGTCCTGTGGAATGTGCTGGCAATGTGCATTGCCTCCTAACTCACAAGTGGAAAAGCTTATGTGCAATTACAGGCATGCGCTGCTCTGAGATGATGCAGGCTCCCCTCTCCCCATCACTATCAAGATAAATGATTTTAATTTGATGCCAACGCCAAGGACAACACTGCCCCTGTTTATAAAGCATTGGAGTTTGCCAGGGGTGTTGCTAGACATAAAGCTCTCTACTGGGAGACAGCCCCCACCCCCCTTACTCATATGAAATGTGCTTATACCAGCTTCCGTTGCTTAGCTCATTATTATTGCCAGCGTCAAGGGCCCTCAAGAATATGGAAGATGTATTGCAGGCCCAGTATGGTGTGCTTTCTAAGAGCCCAAAATCTCTAGCAGCATCCCTGACAACTGGTACAAGTAAAAATGTACAGATATATTAAGGAATGCATGAAGTTATTTCAGCATACATGAACATTCTTAACATTCTCTGGCAGAAATGGCATACCTGTATATGCAAATTGGGGGCAGAGTGTGGCTTAGCCTCTAACCAGAAGGTCGCTGGTTCAAGCCCAGCCTCAGTAAGTCTATGGGCCCTTGAGCAAAGCCCTTAACCCCCAGCTCCCTGGGCGCATCTCACAGAGAGCAAGGTTAGAGGAGGTGAGGAAAACACAATTTCCCCATGGAGATCAATAAAGTATCTCAAAATACTAAGAAAAGCTGACTGGGATCTTTAAACTTTCTTGCAAATGTACATTCTTCAGCATTCCACAATAATAATAAGTACAGTTTCAGAGCAAGGAACATTTCCAGAGACCAGTCAGTTTATCATAAATGAAGTATGCTGTATATATATATATTTCCCAACAGTATGAGAATCTAAACTGAGTTTGTTCATTTTTGGGGGATTAAACTGTACTACAAAGGGGTCAATCACTTGACTGTGACTCAACTTAGAACGTTGTTCCTTCTTAAATGATAGGGTGAAGCGTATCTTGTCCTCAGCCAAGCACATCAGTCATTTTAACACACTGAATGAGTATTCACTACAGCCATTAACTGGGATTGTAAGGTAGATGTGAATGACTTGTGTCAAGGTTGGGAACAAGACTTTATCCAGCACATTGAAAAAAAGGCTTTCCTTTTTGCCGGCCAGATCATTTTTGGCCACTAAAAACTCCCCAAATTTTATCTTAATTGTGCTCACATACATGGATAGTTTTAGAAATGCAATCTTTTCTGTGCATTTTAGCCTTTCGTCCAAATGTAAAAGTGTTTTAAGTTACTGGAAACTGAGCTATTCTAACTCCATCTTGTGTCGGATGTCAGACCAACCAATCAGACCAATGTCTCTGTCTTGCCTCCTCTAGCAGCTTGGGCCTGCCTCTTCTACAATCTGATCGCAAGCCCAGTGGATTTTGAACATCCCTGAATTTGTGATGGTTTGTGAGCGAAACACCAGGCTTCTGGCACTACTTGACAGGTGTGACACAGAAAGTTTAATTAGTTTATTAAATGGCCTCTGGATGACTCACTATAAATCTGGCTTGGACACCTCCCTCTGTGCCAGCCATAAGTGCCACACTGTCATATGCCCATGCCTGTGGGTTGTCAGTGTCACCAGGCACCAGCAGTTATGCATTCTGCATCAAATCCCCCCAATTCAGTCATGGCCAGTAAACACTCTTTCGCTCTGTCCTCAGTGACATAGCGGCACATATAGCCAGTTGTTCAGTGTTTCCAGCTCTGGAACCATCCGCATCTTTTTACTCTCTCTTCAGTAGTTACTGCTCCCTTCTCCATTCAGCAATCAATGGTTTCATTCTGGGACAAAGGTGATAAATGTGTAAAATAAATAAAAATAAATAAAAGTTTCACACGCTGAAGAAAATTTCACTGACGGTGGCTAGATATTCCCTCATCATGGCCACAGTATAGAATGTTTTGATTGGGTAAGAATTGTGTGGGCCACAATATGGCCAATATAAAATTTTCTCTTATTTCAACCTAATGTGCAGAATATAACTGCTCAACTACTGTTCAACGCACTGTCAAATGCTATCAGACTGTATAACTCTATGAATTTGTGGTCACTAAATGGTTTTTACCTTGTGACTAAGATTTGTATATATTCTGCCCGATTCTACCTACAGTTTTATCTGCATGCAATATCCTATCCCAGTGTTTTAATGTTTTATTGTTTTTAAAACATGTTATTGTTTAATGTACCTGACTGGTATGACAGCTTAACCTCCCTCTGGGCATTAATACATGTAATGCATACATACATAATACATCTGTCTATCTTTCTACATGACCTTGAGCAGCACTGGTTTTGAAGCTGTGACAGGAAATAATGCTTGCTTTGTGGGCAGGAGTTTCTCACATTCTCTAAGGAGATCCAGGACTTTTTTCCAATTAGTTACACCAGTGCTTACAAAAGTATTGTAACTGGCAGACCTGAGCATCACAGTGGCAGCATGAGACGAGACAAGACTGTTCTTAATGATGCAGCTTTTTATGGCAGGAACACAACCAGTATTAACAATAAAATTTACATGCACAGACCTACAATACAGCCAGGGCTAAGCTAAAGGGGAGCATTAAAAAAGCCAAATGCCACTACAAAAAGAAGGTAGAAGAACACTTTTCCAACTCCAGCCCCGACACGTGGCAAAGACTCCAGACCGTTACAGACTACAGGACCACCAAACCCTCCCCTGCATCCTCTGATGTTTCCTTCCTCAACAAGCTCAACAACTTTTATGCTCGCTTTGAGCGAGGGAATCCAACTACTGCGACTAAAGCAGACGTGACTCCGGACCAACAAACACTGACTCTCTCCCCCACCGATGTAGGAGTTGTGCTGAGCAGGATTAATGTCCACAAGGCTGCAGGTCCTGATGGCATCCCCGGGCGTGTTCTTAGAGCGTGTTCTGGGGAGCTTGCAGGAGAGCTTGCATGTCCTTGGCCCACGCTGTGGTACCGGCCTGCTTCAAAACCACCTTCATCGTCCCAATACCCCAAAACTCCAAACCATCGAGGCTTTATGACTACCGCCCAGTAGCCCTCACCCTCATTATCACAAAGTGCTTAGAGCGGCTGGTCCTAGCACACTTCAAATCCTATCTCCCCCCCACTCTGGACCCCCACCAATTTGCATACCGTCAGAACAGGAGCACAGAGGATGCAGCCTCCATCGCGCTGCACTCTGTCCTCTCACACCTATACAATAAAAACACCTACGCCAGAATGCTGTTCGTAGACTTTAGTTCAGCGTTCAACACAATCCTCCCCTCACAACTCATTAGGAAACTGACAGACCTAGGCATCAGTTCCCTCATGTGTAAATGGTTACTGGACTTCCTGACCAACCAACCCCAACATGTCCGGCTGGATAAACACTCTACTCCCTCTTCACCCACGACTGCAGACCTGCCGATGGTTCCAACACCATCATTAAGTTTGCAAATGACACCACGGTGATCAATGACAACGATGAGGCCGCCTACAGGGAGGAGGTGGATCGTCTGGCTGAGTGGTGTGACACCAATAACCTGCTGCTTAACACCGAGAAGACCAAGGAGCTCATTGTGGACGACAGGAGGAATGCTGACCCACATCCACCCATCTACATTAAAGGGGCGGCTGTGGAGCACGTGAGCAGCTTAAAGTTCCTGGGTGTCCACATCTCCGAGGATCTCATCTGGACGATCAACTGCTCCAAGCCGGTCAAGAAGGCTCACCAGCGCCTCTTTTTCCTGAGGACTCTGAGGAAGAACCACCTGTCCTCAGATATCCTGGTGAACTTCTACCACTGCACCATCGAGAGCATCCTGACAGACTGTATAACAGTCTGGTATGGGAACTGCTCTGCCTCGGACAGGAAGGCGTTGTAGAGGGTCGTGAGAACCGCCCAGCGCATCCCCAGAGCACCACTTCCTGCCATAAACGACTTCTACAGGAAGCGGTGTCTGAATAGGGCTGGGAAAATCATCAAAGACCCCAGTCACCCAGCACGTGGACTCTTTACTCTCCTGCCCTCTGGGAGGCGCTACAAGAGCCTCCGGACTAAGACCACCCGGTACCGGAACAGCTTCTTCCCTACAGCTGATACCCTCCCGCCCTCTGGGGGGCGCTACAGGAGCCTCCGGACTAAGACCACCCGGTACCGGAATAGCTTCTTCCCTACAGCTGATACCCTCCCGCCCTCTGGGAGGCGCTACAAGAGCCTCCGGAGTAAGACCACCCGGTACCGGAACAGCTTCTTCCCTACAGCTGTTAGACTCCTGAACTCTGCCTCCTGACCTAACTGCACTACTGTAACTGCTGCATAAACAATCATTTTATTTTATTTTTCACAATATGATAATTATAATTCTACAGCTGTTTACAACTGTTTATAACTTGTATAGTTCATATTTATATTCTGTATAGTGTCATATTTATATCCTGTTCATAGCCTGTACATACGTATAGTTATAGTATATTCATAACATTCCTTCATACCGTGTACATTGTAAAATACCCATAATAGACCCATATTTTTGTACCCTCATACCTATAATATTTTTCTAATATATCTATATATCTTATTGCTAATATATATTTCATAACATTATGGCTAAAGCACTTTCTGGATGGACGCAAACTGCATTTCGTTGCCTTGTACTTGTGACGTGCAATGACAATAAAGTTGAATTCTATTCTATTCTACATACAGGGGCTATTTACATGGCTCGTGAGCATACCAGGATATGCAAATAGGTCCGCTACTCTCCGATGCTCCACTGTCCCCCCCTTAATGGTGGACTGTCCTGGCTACCATCATGCCCAGTCCCCACCTCAGCTTTCAAAACCAGTTAGAATAAAATGATTGCTTTTTTAACCCAAAGCTATGCCGGGATATTGGGACAACTTCACTTGCTTAGGATCATCATGCTTTTCTCCTAGGTCACTAAAGCTGTCATTGTGGCAAGTGGTAGCCTAATAGTTAGCGAAGCACCCGTGCGATTGAAAGGTTGCTGGTTTGAGCGAGGTGCCCTGTACTTGAGGAAGAAACTCTGGGGCAGCTCCTGGAGATTGGGCATCTAAAGGTGGTTCTGGGAGTGGACAGAATGGAGAGGGTGCTGAGAAGTAGTGTCCTAGCAGCAGTGATGGTTATCGTACTGACTTCTGGAAAACGCTGTAAGTGATGTTTCCCCCATGTCTACAGTAAGTGCATCAGAGGGAGAGGGTGGAGCACATTAGAGCTGTAATATTCAGTTGCTTTTTAGGATTTGGCTCCCTCTGAGTCACTCACTAAACTGATCCAGGTGTGTGGTACAGAACCGGATCCGGCGGATTCACTCATGGCTGTGTGTGATCCGGGTGCACGGTACAGAACCGGATCCGGCGGATTCACTCATGGCTGTGTGCGATCCGGGTGCGCGGTACAGAACCGGATCCGGCGGATTCACTCATGGCTGTGTGCGATCCGGGTGCACGGTACAGAACTGGATCTGGCAGATTCACTCATGGCTGTGTGCGATCCGGGTGAGCGGTTCAGAACCGGTTCTGTGTTCAGAATCATGGCTGGGTGCATATGAAATTTCAGCAGCTATACTTGCTACTATGGCTGTACTGATCTAGTAATGAGTTTAAAATGATTATAAGCCGTATGTATGTGATGGGGTTTATAGTGTAGTCATGGTGTAGTTAGGACTTGATGGATTTGGGTTAATGGAGACCTCAGATTCATGACTCATGAGTTATTTAACGGATCCGGGTTATTCACCCGGGTGAGTCATGAGTCGCCCAGCTCTAGAGCACATAGAGGAGGGAGAGATGGCAGCTACTTAGCCAGCGAGAAGCTGAGTAAGGCAAATTTAGGAGCAGTACCGTGAGCAGCTGTTTCACATTATTAACCTTCCGGAAAGGAGGAAGCCAGTAGAGTATGAGAAGGATCAGATAAAAAAAATAGAGACAGCTGAACGAGCTGACTGCCAAAGGAAAGTCACAGGACAGACAGGTTTAACAGATGGGAAATGACTGGGAGTACCCATTTATCTACAAATCCCAGGCAATATGTAGCCATGGAGGCTGGGGAACAGGCCACTTCAGCTAGTGTGCTGGAACTGTATTCAGCCTGGATATGCCTGTAGACTCTGCCTTAATCTGCCATTTCAGGAGCTAAGACAGGTAGCCCTGCAGACTCGGGCCTGGTAGGTTTAACACAGAATGGAGGGAGGAGTTTTAACCCAGGGAGGCTCATTTTAGGAATGCCCAGAAATTCCTAAAAGACGTCATCAGATGCCCATGAAGAGTAGGGGAATCTGAGGATGAGCAAATGCTGCCGTTTCAAGTAAATGTGATACCCACGATGATAGATACTGGAGCCACCTACACTTGTGTAGGATTAAAAGACGCAAATCATATCATCCGGCCAGCCAAAAGGGTAAGGACTAGGATTCTTGGAACAAGTGCAGCACATTTTAGAATGGTTTGTGAGTGAAACACTGAAAAATGAGTACGCACTCTGTAACTGGTCAAATAAATACCAGGCTTCTGGCACTACTTGACAGGTGTGACACAGAAAGTTTAATTAGTTTATTAAATGGCCTCTGGATGACTGACTATAAATCTGGCTTGGACACCTCCCTCTGTGCCAGCCATAAGTGCCACACTGTCATATGCCCATGCCTGTGGGTTGTCAGTGTCACCAGGCACCAGCAGTTATGCATTCTGCATCAAATCCCCCCAATTCAGTCATGGCCAGTAAACACTCCTTCGCTCTGTCCTCAGTGACATAGCGGCACATATAGCCAGTTGTTCAGTGTTTCCAGCTCTGGAACCATCTGCATCTGTTTACTCTCTCTTCAGTAGTTACTGCTCCCTTCTCCATTCAGCAATCAATGGTTTCATTCTTGGACAAAGGTGATAAATGTGTGTGTATGTGACAGTGGTGGCCTCAGTTATTTAATGTTGCGGCTGCTAGATTATTTAGAGCGCGTGCCTTAACTTCTTAGGGTCCTGTGAAATCCGTGTTGGTTTTCCTCAGATTCCGGTTGGTGGGATTTAATTTGATCTCTTTTGCATTTGATGTTTTTATAAACTGGCGAAACATAAAGAGCTTTTAAGGTGATCTATAAAAACTTAATTCTGGGTTCTTTACCTTATTGGTAGTGCATCCGGCCACACAGCAACTTTTAGGTATTTCTCAGTGGTCAATTAAAATAAAATGTAAGCATATAAAATTAATGATAAAAGCATCGGGCGAGTTTGCGTTTTCTGACGGGAAAAAAAAAAAAAAATGGATAATTTTCACCAATTTTAGGAGACCACACATAAAAAAGGGTTGTTTTGCGTTCATTTCTGTCTGTTTGAAGAAATAAGAAAATGTCTCTATTCCATCTCACTGGCGGTGGGTTGGCTTACAATGGATGAATAGTGTTCATCTTTAATCAGATACCCTGATTAAAAGGGGCTTAAGTAGGGCCGAGCATACGAATAAGATTCTGGAACAATATAAAGACGATTTGTATTGGAAGGTAAGACTCTATAATTAAGAGGTTCAGTTAATAAAATGAGCGTATACAGCACTTATACACAGTAGCGGCGACAGTTATTTAATGATCATTTTTTAGGTGACGCTATCTTTTTCCATTTATAAATGTTTATTTTTTAATTGGTCAAACATATCCAAAATGTAAAATTAAACATAATCATGTGGGTGCTACAGGGGTGCTATGGCTATTCCAGGGGTAGCTGTAGCACCCCCAAGCACCCTCCTGGCACCGCCCCTGCTTGTTAGCCACCTGGGGAGAGATAAACAGGCATCAGGCGTGACTCGTTAGCCACCCTGGGGAGAGACAAACAGGCAGCAGGTGCGGCTGGTTAGCCACCTTGGGGAGAGACGAACAGGCAGGAGGCGTGGCTCGTTACTCACCCTGGGGAGAGACAAACAGGCAGCAGGCGTGGCTCGTTAGCCACCTGGGGAGAGACAAACAGGCAGCAGGTGCGGCTGGTTAGCCACCTTGGGGAGAGACAAACAGGCAGCAGGTGCGGCTGGTTAGCCACCTTGGGGAGAGGCAAACAGGCAGGAGGCGTGACTCGTTAGCCACCCTGGGGAGAGACAAACAGGCAGGAGGCGTGACTCGTTAGCCACCCTGGAGAGAGACAAACAGGCAGCAGGCGTGGCTTGTTAGCCACCCTGGGGAGAGACAAACAGGCAGCAGGTGCGGCTGGTTAGCCACCTTGGGGAGAGACAAACAGGCAGGAGGCATGACTCGTTAGCCACCTGGGGAGAGACAAACAGGCAGCAGGCATGGCTCGTTAGCCACCTGGGGAGAGACAAACAGGCAGCAGGTGCGGCTGGTTAGCCACCTTGGGGAGAGACTGGGAGGGGCAGGAAAACAAGGCATGACAAGGAGTGTGTTTTGGGGAATTTTTGACCATTCTTCCAGGAGAGCATTTGTGAGGTCAGGCACTGATGTGTTCTAGCGGGTTGAGGTCAAGGCTCTGTGCAGGCCAGTCCTTTACACCAAACTCACTCTTCCATGTCTTTATAGACCATGCTTTGTGCACTGTTGCACAGTCATGTTGGAACAGGAATGGGAACACGAAATTGCCCAAAATGGCTTCATATGCTGAAGCATTAAGAGTTCCTTTCATTGGAACTAAGGAGCCAAGCCCAACCGCTGAAAAACAGCCCCACACCATAATCCCCTCTCCACCAAACTTTACACTTGGCACAATTCAGTCAGGCAAATACCATTTTCCTGGCAACCACCAAACCCACACTCATCCATCGGATTGCTAGACAGAGATGCGCGATTCGTCACTCTAGAGGACACGTTTCCACTGCTCTAGAGTCCAGTGGCATTGTGCTTTACACAATTCCATCCGACGCTTTGCATTGCACTTGGTCATGTAATGCTTGGATGTAGCTGCTCGGCCATGGAAACCCATTCCATGAAGCTCTCTTTGCAGTGTTCTTGAGATAATCTGAAGGCCACAGGAAGTTTGGAGGTCTGTAGCTACTGACTCTGCAGAAAGTTGGCGACTTCTGCACACTGTGCACCTCAGCATGCACTGTCCCCGCTCTGTGATTTTACATGGCCTACCACTTCGTGGCTGAGTTGCTGTTGTTCCGAATTGCTTTCACTTCATTATAATACCACTAACAGTTGACTGGAATATTTAGTAGCGAGGAAGCTTCATGATTGGACTTATTGCACAGGTGGGATCCTATCACGGTACCATGCTTGACTTTACTGAGCCCCTGAGAGTGACCCATTCTTTCACAAATGTTTGTAGAAGCAGTCTGCATAGCTAGGTGCTTGATTTTATACAACTGTGGCCATGTAAGTGATTGGAACACTTGAATTCAATGATTTTGAGAGGTGTCCCAGTATTTTTCCCAATATAGTGAACCTCTCATTACTAACAAACACTATTGTTTAAGGGCTTCAAACATCCAACTGAAACTAAGCTTACACTACACAGTATCGGCTACCAAACGCCGATTTTTTTTCCTACTACCAGAGATGCCACATGGTAGGAGACCTTACTTATCAATCAGCCCTTGTATTACACCACCAGTCAATCATAGCATTCAGAGGTATACTCTTTCTGAGACAGGGAGACTAGAAGATGACTCCTACTGGTCTGTATCTTCTCTTGCTGCCTGCACCTCCTCCTTTTCCTGTCTGGAAATAGCTTTGTGTATTTGGGTTCGACTCCTCATGTACAGCTTCAGCTCATCTCCCGGGTGATCTATGGATCTATGGCCCCCTCCAAAGCGATCCCGGCATTGATCTCCCTGGTATTTACTGTGGAGACAGATGTGTCACCCTGTGCATTGCCATCTGGTACACCATCAAAGGTAAGGCATCGACCCATTTTGTTTTTGTGGTGGCACAGATCTTATTCAGTTACTGCGTATTCTTCCACTTCTCCATCATGCCCTGTGACTGTATCTGATACACACACATCCCAACCTCTGCTTTATTCTCAGCTGCTGAGCCACTAGCTAAGTGACTCTCCCCACAAAGGCCGGTCCAATACCATCCTTGTAAAAATGTACTGCTGACCCCTACAGGGAAATGCAAACAGAAACTGATACCGTTCCTCTAGGGGTGCACTGAAAAACATTGGACATAAATCCACAACTGTAAACCATTTTGCACTGGGGGCACATTTGTCAGCAGGGTGTGAGGACTGGGAACTTCCGCTGATTGATCCTCCACTACCTTGTTCACTGCATGCAAATCATGAGCCAGCGTCCACTTTTTTCCTCCTGCCTTTGGCACAGGTCTGTTGCAATTGCTGGTGGTAGGTACCAGCACCCCTACATCCAGTAACTTTTCTGTTGATTCCTTTATATCTTCAAAGGCTTCAAAGGAAACTGATTCATTTAGGGTGTCACGCAACCAGGAATGAGATAAATCTCCACTGGGTTAGCCATCTTCACTAGGCCTACATCCATATCATGGGTGGTCCACACCATCTCTGGAATTTCCAGCTTCATCTCCTGCCAGCATTCCTCTGCACTCTCTTTCCCTTCACACTGCACCCCTATCATACTCCACAGCCACAAACCTCTACTGTCAAACTTCAAGTCTCCTACAATCTCTGTACTCCATTGAATCCTCAACAATCTGTCTCCAACCACCGTCGGCACTCTTGCATGCTGCCCGTCTTTGGTGGGCTGGCTAACTGCCACCGCGATGTGTGCCTGTCGTACCACTCTCCAACTATGCCTGTTCTCTGCGTCTGGATGTCCACTCCTTCAGGACCCAGTATGATCCCATCTGCCGTCATGTGCATCCTTTCCTTCACTCGGTTGGGAAGGGAATCTATCAACCGATCCACTGACTAACTGGGTCCTGTGGCCTGTCTACTGTGGGTTGAAACTCCTCCCTCCTGGAGGAGGGAACGAAGCAAGACGTCATCCACAGCACTGGGACCCTCTGCAGTTTCAGGCTCATCATGAAGAGATTATGGAAGACTCCACAAAGCTGGGGGGCACTGGATTTGAGGACACAAGGACTCACCCCGGCTGGTCCAGCTGACCTGCCCGAGTGAAGTCTTCTCATTTGTCTCTGAACCTGGTCACAAGTGAAAGTGACAGGTGGGAGAGGGGTGTCCGGTCCTTCTCCAGAGGCTATGGTGCCGGGAGGAGAGAGAGGAGAAGAGAGTGGTGGGCTGTGGATTGCTGGCTGACTGCAGCTAAGTGAGTAGGGGGTTGAGCATTAACTGCAGAGTCGAATCTGTTGAGGAACATGATCCAGTATACAAAAGGCAATCTGTAGAATACGGTCATCCAGGTTCTCTGAGTGTAAAGAAATTCAAGAGTTCCTTCAGTGAAAAAGCCATGCTCACCATTATGTGGGAATTACATTGATTTGCGGAGCATTTCTGATGGGGAATTCCAAAAGGTATTGTTAAAGTGTATGAGCACTCAAACAACACTTCTGCAGAATCAGGCCAAAAAGAAAAGCATTTCTTTTTCTTTTGGAACAACGCAAGGCAACATTGTAGTGGACAAACGAAGGAAGCAATGACAAGCCTGAAATTCACTATTGTTCCGCACCCTCCTTACAGCACAGATTTGGCTCCATCCAACTTCTGGTTGTTCCCAAAATTGAAGAAGACAGGACAACATTTTTTCTCGGATTGCAAAGTTGAAGCCACTGTGCACAAAATGGATTAGAAACCAACCAGAAACTTTCTTCATGGACAAAATGAAAAAATGGATAGTACATTTGGAAAAATGTGTGGCAGAAAATGGGGATTATGTTGAAAAATGAGTTTACAATGGTTAAGATAAATACATTTCTTTCATTCTGATATTGCTTTTATTTTATATTATCGGAAGATTTTCTACAACTGAACAGCTTATCAACCCTTGTAATGCATGTTTCATTTTTTAATCTACAGTGTCCCCCTCAATTGTTGACAGCCCCCTTCTAAAGATCAGTAAAAATCCACCTCTAAGTGAAGTAGCTCATCTCGCAGTGAAAAAGGTTAAAAAAAAAAAAAAGTAAGTGAAATAAATTTATTTAAAGAAACATGGACCTCTATGTTGTTGTTGTGGCACGTGACAGCTTTGTCAAAAATAACTATTCCTCTATCAGGGATTTGTTTTTCCACTGACACTACATGGTTCTTCCATGGGGAGGAACCAGAGTATTTGGAGAAAACCTCATGACAACACAGGGAGAACATACAAACTCCATCACCAAGGAGTCATGGTGGAGACTCAAACCCTGGTCCTAAAAATGTGAGGCAAAGTGCTAGCCACTAAACCACTGTGCCACCCCAGGATATGATCATACCTCTGATTATGGAGGTTGCACGGTTTTTCTCCTACAGTCCATCAACTGTATCAGTTCATCAACTAAAACTCAACCCTAGTAAAACGCAGCTGCTTTTCATCCCAGGTGACTCATCCCCTCACCAGGACCTTGTGATCTCCCTTGACAACTCCCTGATCTGTCCTTCGGTCACTGCTTACAACCTTGGGGTTACCATGGACAATCGCCTGTCCTTTTCCTCACATATCGCTAACCTTTCTCACTCTTGTCGGTTTCCCCTGTTTAATATCAGAAGGATACGTCCATTCCTTTCCACACAGGCTACCCAGATACTCGTTCAGTCCCTCG
>JAODKM010000208.1:0-15381 GCA_026780845.1 Petrocephalus sullivani
GAACCGGAGGCAGCAATGTCACTCCATATTTCTTTTTAGTGCTGTTACATAAATTGTTTCTGAAGCTGGCGAAGAGTGTTGTCTTATTTAAGTACAGCTCGCCCAGCAAAATTTCAACTTCTTCTGATGAGAAGCTTAGTGCCCTTTTTTTCGTTGCTTCTTCCCTGCAATATTCTCTATCTTATCTCTCCCTCTCTCTGTTTAGTGTAGGTAGGTTGCTTTTATTGAAAATATTAAGCAATGGCAATCAGGAGTGCATTGCACATAAGTAACCGCAGCTGTTTGTCTATCAACGATGGTTGTATACCCGGTTCATTTCCTCGCCAGTAGGTTACATGAAAATATTAACGACCGTTTGGTGATTAAATTGATATATTTTTCTATTATGGCATGCTACTAATTAGTTAGCCCATGTTGAAATGAATGTTATTGGAAGAATTTGAGCAATGTTTAATTTGCATAGAATGCGCTGCCTTTCTTAACGCTGTCATGCAAATAAAGTGAAAAATCGATTCCTGAGCAATCGATGTCATCTAATTCAGCACCTTGACTGTGGACAGTGCCACGTAACGTCGGACGTAAGAGACAGCGTCTTAAGAACCCCTAAGGGACACTTCGGGGAACACTCTTAGAAAAGTAAACAACTTAAGTAAGATATATCTTAAGAGTCTTCTTAGCGCGCTAACAGTGTGCGTTATCGGGAAACCGGGCCCTGGTGGTTACTGCCGACAAAGGCGTGATTGTTGGTGATTTTAATATTCCTCAAAATCCTCAACTTTCAGATCATTACATTACTAACATAACTTTTGAAATACAGTGTAGCCTCCCCCGGCCCCAGAAGTACAGTACTAGACGTTCCATAGCCTCAGTATCCGCTGCAGCATTTCTCCATGAACATGGTGGAATCATTTCACAGCACCCCTGATCATGTAGCCCCACTAAAGAAAATAAAGCGTAGAGATAAGAAACCTGCCCCCTGGTACTCTGACCATACATGTGAACTTAAACAGGCTTCACGCAAGCTAGAATGCAAATGGCGGTCAACAAAACTAGAAGTTTTTAGATTTGCCTGGAAAGAGAGCCGGTCTAAGTATATACAAGCACTAGTGACTAGGTCTATGTATCTCTCTAAACTAATAGAAGAGAACAAAAACAATCCTAAATTCCTGTTTGAGTCTGTGTCTAGGTTAACAACGAATCCTTAGGAGTGATGACTTTATTGCATTTTTTAGAAATAAAATAACTAAGATTAGACAGACCATTATGAGCATACCCACAGCTGCACACAACCACCAACTTTCTGCTAGTGATATTAGTACAAATGATGATACCTCTGAATGTTTCCCTCCTGTAACGCAAACAGAACTCCTGAAGTTAATTTCCTCTTGCAACTTCTCTACTAGCCTTGTTGACCCAATACCTACCAAACTACTCAAGGAAATCGCATCACTGATTAGCACTACACTGTTAAACTTGTTAAACTCATCTCTTAGGCTTGGATATGTTCCTAAACCTTTTAAAATGGCTGTTATTATACCTATTCTATAGAAATCAAATATTGAACCTAGTGACTTAGGACATTATAGACCCATCTCAAATCTTCCCTTCATTTCAAAGATTCTGGAAAAAGCTGTTGCTCACCAACTGTTTTCCTTTCTTCAAAAAAATAATCCTAGTGAACTATATCAGTCTGGCTTTAGACCCAATCATAGCACAGAAACGGCCTTAGTCAGTGATAAATGATTTGCTTATGGCTTCCGACCATGGCTGTATATTATTATTACTTTTGCTGGATCTAACTGCAGCATTTGATACTGTAGACCATAATATTCTTTTGGACTGACTAGAATCATTGATTGGCATTAAAGGGACAGCACTCTTGTGGTTTCGTTCCTATTTAACCGATCGTTACCAGTTTGTACATGTAAACAAGGAATCATCCAAGCCCATCAAAGTTAGATATGGTGTCCCACAGGGATCAGTGCTGAGCCCACTACTGTTCACTCTATATATGCTACCACTCTGTAACATTATTGGAAATTATGGTGTTAATTCTCATTGTTATGCTGATTATACACAGTTGTATCTATCTGTTAAACCTGGTGATGCATCCCAGCTCTCTTGTTTAGAAGACTGTTTGCTAGACATCCGGTGTTGGATGGCAAAAAATTTCCTCACGTTAAATACAGAGAAAAGGAGGTACTGTTAGTCAGTCCTAAGGATGCTAGTAATAAGTTTGAAAACATCAACCCTAGTGGCCTTCCTACTCAGTTTAAAATAGTGGTCAGAGATCTTGGTGTCCTGGTAGATTCTGACCTGTGCTTCAGTGCTCACATAAATAGCATTACCAGAATGGCATTTTACCATCTACGCAACATAGCCAAGCTTCGGAAGATGCTTTCCTTTCAAGATGCAGAAAAACTAATACATGCCTCTCCAACTTCCAAGATTGACTACTAATGCCCTCCTTTTGGGTTGTCAGTCTGCATCCCTACACAAACTTCAGCTAGTACAAAATGCAGCAGCCCGAATTCTCACAAAAACTAAAAAATTTTATCATATTAGCCCTGTCCTACGCTCCCTTCAACTGGCTACCAGTCAAGTTTAGGACTGATTACAAAATACTGCTACTAACCTATAAAGCTCTGAATGGCCTTGCACCACAATATCTTAAATATCTTCTGGTCCCTTACAACCCTTCTCGCCTGCTTCGATTACAAGGAGCAGGATTGGATCTATTAGTTCCTAGAGTAGAAAGAACTATGGCAGGCTGCAGAGCATTCTCTTACAGAGCTCCAGTGCTGTGGATGTGTGAGATTCAGGCACACTCTTACTATTCAAGTCTAGATTATAAACGCACTTGTATAGTTTAGCATATAGGGAACCTAGTTCTAGCTCCAGCTAGTCACTCACTCCCAGTTAGGCCCACAGTATGACGTGAAGAGCTGGGTGGGAATCGGTGTCCTTGGCTTTGGATGAACTGATCCGTCAGTACTGTCACTCCAGCCTCACACTAGAGTGCTGATGTTCAGGGACTCCCCATGTCTGTGTTCTCACCTGCCTCTCCCTCTTACGCTTGCTGCTATAGCCATATCTGCCGGAGCCTAGCTAGATATTGCACTCAACCAATTGTTTGCACTGCCTCTGGTTTCCCCAACTCTGGCTAATGCACTATTTTATTACTTCCCTTCACCTCCTCTGGGGTGTGCTGCCTGGAGACCCATGAGTCTGAAGATTTTCCACCTACTCTGCTGTCTGCAATACCACTACCTCCTCTAGCTCTTGTGATGCCTCTCCTTTCTTCCCTGCCACTGTACCACTGTTCATCTTGCCATCAGAAGCAGAATCAAGCACCACGTGCCGGCACCTGCCTGCCCCTGCATAGAGACAGACAGAAATTGAAACACCTGTTCTATAAACTTAGTTTTTGTCATCTTGTTTTGTCCATTTGACTCCTCTGCTGGTCCCTGAACGATGGGCGCCCCCTTTGGGTCTGGTTCCTCCAAAAGTTTCTTCCTTCTAGGGAGTTTTTCCTTGCCACTGTCGCCTCTGGCTTGCTCACTGGGGGGGTTATGTGGCAGAGATTATGTAAAGCGCATTGAGACAATGCAATGTTGTGAAAATGCGCTATATAAATAAAATTGCATCGCAATTTCTCAAAGTCTGCGTTTGTAAAGCTGGCCCCAGTTCAGCACACAGCTCTTGTAAATCTAAATTGACTTAGAAGCCAGTCATCATCATGAGCCAAGAGATCACTATGATCCCTAGATACACGCTTTCTTCGAATTCTTCCATTTGCGATGTCTTCTAATAATGCAAGAGCAGCCATGGTAGTTGGTTATATTGTTACAAATTACAATCAGGTGCTGTACATTTATAAACGATGTACAATTCATTTTAGTGTATTTTATACAGACCGCATCATGACTGCGAGTATGAAACAGTTAAACTGCAGTAGCACTCTTTTGCAAGTGAATGCCTCCAGTTTACAAAATCCAGCAGAAACTTGCGTGCGCATTGTCTGGGGTTGCCATGAAAATATGCGTAAAGGTACGCCAAGTTTAGTTTTTACACATCTTGATGTGAGCGTGCGCAACGTTTTTGTGTGTACGCACCATTTATACATGAGGCCCCAGGGCATGGTCACCTAGTATAAGGACACGCCTCAGAAAATCCTGTCACTTCATGCACTGATCAGTTATACGTATGGCTTTGATTAAATACTCTTTCCACCTTGACTTCTGAGACTCTTCAAGTGTGCACAACACATTCAGCAGTGCAAAACTAGGAGTACTGCTCCTGTTCAGTGGAGTAAAAGAAAATAGGAAATAAAAAGAAAATAAAAATGCCGAAAAGCACAGTCATAAAAATAAATACTTGTGTTCATATGCATATGAATAATGACAGCCAGCCATAGGAGGCAGGCAGTTATATAAATACTCTGAATGCGAGTTTGAATAAGATATACTATATTGCCAAAAGTATTGGGACGCTTGCCTTTACACACATATGAACTTTAATGACATCCCATTCTTAAAATATAGGCTTTAATATGGAGGCCCTCCCTTTGCGTCTATAACAGCTTCAACTCTTCTCGGAAGGCTTTAGGAGTGTGTTATGAGAATTTTTGACCATTCTTCCAGAACATTTGTGAGGTCAGGCACTGATGTTGGACGAGTAGGCCTGGCTCACAGTCTCTGCTCTAGTTGTTCTATCGGGTTGAGGTCACGGCTCTGTGCAGGCCAGTCAAGTTCCTTCACTCCAAACTCGCTCATCCGTGTCTTTATAGACCTTGCTTTGTGCACTGGTGCACAGTTATGTTGGAACAGGAAGGAGCCAACCCCAAACTGTTCCAACAAAGTTGGGAGCATGAAATTGCCGAAAAAGGCTTCATATGCTGAAGCATAAAGAATTCCTTTCACTGGAACTAAGGGGCCAAGCCCAACCCTTGAAAAACAACCCCACACCATAATCCCCCTTCCACCAAACTTTACACTTCGCACAATGCAGTCAGGCAAGTACCATTCTCCTGGAAACCACCAAACCCAGACTCATCCATCACTCCGAAGTACACATCTCCACTGCTCTAGAGTCCAGTGGTGGTGTGCTTTACATCACTGCATCCAACACTTTGCATTGCACTTGATTATGTAAGGCTTGGATGCAGCTGCGCAGCCGTGGAAACCCATTCTATGAAGCTCTCTATGCCCTGTTCTTGAGTTAATCTTAAATCCATACGACGTATAGAGGTCTGTAGCTATTGACTCTGCAGAAAGTTGGTGACTTCTGCACACTGCACCTCAGCATGCACTGTCCCCGCTCTGTGATTTTATGTGGCCTACCACTTCATGGCTGAGTTGCTGTTCTTCCCAATTGCTTCCATCTTGTTATAACACCACTAACAGTTGACCGTGGAATATTTAATTAATTTCACGAATGCACTTAATGCAGAGGTGGCATGCTATGCACAGTACTAGAGCCCTGCATTAGGACTGGGATCCCGCGGAAATCTTGTGGGAGCAGGTGGTTTTAAGGTTGCCGCGGGCAGGAGCGGGTGGCTAAAAATAGGCAGCGGGTCCCAAGATTTTTGGCAGGATGGAGAATGTAACTGATGTCTGAGGATTAGCTCACACACGTAAACAGTGTCTGTGCGTGTAAATTCCATCAGTAAATTCAATCAGTGTATATATACACACACACACACATACAGACACACACACACAGGTGTCCAGGACAAACTATGGGAACCCGGAGGATGTATTTCAGTTTTTTTTAATTGTTGAGGGTATTCCATTAATATTCCAGCTTGGTTGAAGCGGTATCTCTTGAAAAGAATATTATGCGAAAACAATAAAGGATCTTGCCGATCCCGCAAGACCCTCTCGATTTGAAATTCTCTTATTATTATTTTGGAGAAGCCAATGAGAGACTTGCCGATCATGTTTTCTAAACTCGATACATATAGGCTTTTCAAGCAGCGCAATCATCTTGGATGATGGGATCCAGCTAAGCTAATCCGTTACTCAAGTGCGTTCAAGGAACCGACGTAACCGGATGATTTTCACCGCCATTAACTGATCCAAGATGAGGCTTCTGATCTTGGATGATTTAAGCGACGTACGGAGAATACCCGCCTGGACTTTGTGTGTTGTGAGAAGTATGGCATAGTGCTTGGATACATACATTTATTTGCGATTCAAAGTTGAGAGATTTATTCAGTTCTTGTTGTACTAGCATACATTGAATGCATATAAACTTATTTCATCGTACACTATATCCATTAATGTGTCTGCGGGTGCGGGCGGGATTGGACAGAAATATTATGGGAGCGGGCGGGAGTGACAGAGAGAGACAGCGGGAGCGGGCGGTAATGGTCAGAAATTCAGCAGCAGCGGGTGGGAGCGGGATGAAAAAAACAGTCCCGCGCAGGGCTCTACTATGTACCATGCTTAAATTCACTGAGCTCTGCATGCCTGGGTGCTTGAATTTATACACCTGTGGCCATGGAAGTGATTGGAACACCTGAATTCAATGATTTGGAGGGGTGTCCCCACACTTTTGGAAATATAGTATAGATTAAATGGATTGTTATTGCACTAGATTTGTGATCAATAAAGATTAATAATATTGCCCACTGTCTGCAGATGAGCAACTAGGATATCACAATGTAATGTGGTACGTCAGAATGCTTTTGATGGCGGAATGATAAAAGGCCACAAGCAGCTTCTGATCCAGTATGTTTTTCCTGAGTACTCTATAAAGTGGAGTTGCTGCTGTGCCTTCTTAGCAACCGTTGAAATGAAAGTAGACTAAGAGAACTTCTCAAAGAAGCATATCCCCAGGAATTTGATGGACTGGACCCTTTCCACTTCATTGATGTAAAGTGGGACAAAGTGAAGTTTTTTACCCAAGCACAGATTGGGAGAGGGGGCACTGTCCAGCTGCATTGTGCTTTGCTGATGTGGTGACATATGTCAAGAGATTATTATCACTGTATACAGTGTATGAAACAATAATTATGTGCCAGGAATTCTAATTTGCCAGAATGTAATTTCTAGTTCTTTTGTGCCACTGTCAACGTCCGTGATCCACACACTATGACTGTAAGAACACCCTCGACCCTGGAACAAAACTGCACCTAGGCCCTCTTCTGCGGCATCCACATACAGTACAAAGTGTTTCTGTAGGTCTGGGTATGCCATCACTGATGGGTTAATCAGCTGATCTACAATTTTGTTCAATATCTTTTATTGCTGTCCACTGGACTGGATGAGACAGGAGCAACTGAGCAGATTTGTGACTAACCCCCCTTTTGTTTTGGCTTTCTGTTCAGACTTGGGCTTGGATTGTAAAGGGATTTGGCCATCCTGGTGAGGTTTGGTATATAGTAGTAACTGAGGAAGCCCATCAACCTTCTCACTTCTCTCATGCTTTAGTACTTGTACTGCCTCCACCTCTTTGGGATTCAATTTGTATCCCCCCTCTGAGATTACTCGACCCACATGACAGACGTTTGAAAAAGTCGCATTTCTTTGGCCTTAAATTGATACTACACTCTCTTTTTCATTGCAGCACCTGTCTCTCATGTTGGATATGTTGATCAAAGCTGGTGCTAAATACGAGGACATCATCCATGTATGGGGCACAAACTTTATCTCTGAGATCTCTCAGGCCTCCCTCCATGTAGTGCCGGAAAGCCACTGGTGCATTCATAAGCTCAAATAGGACTCTCATCCATCCATAAAGTTCCCATGATATTATGAACATAGCATAGGGTCTGCTTCTCTCCTTCATGAAGCCCTGGTGATATGCCTTCCCCTTGTCCAACATCATGAACCAGGTGTTGCCTCCCAAGTTTTCCAACATCACCCGTATCATCAGATTCGGATGACAGTCAGACTGTTTTCCCATTCAGCAGCCTGTAGTCTATACTCAAGTGGAGACTCCAATCTTTCTTCCTAACACATACCACAGGCGAGGAATATGAAGAAGAGGATTTATAGATCCTGCCCCAGTTAAGTAAGTCTTCAACAGCGGGGAAAATAAGTATTTGACACATCAGCATTTTTATCAGTAAGGGGATTTCTAAGTGGGCTATTGACACAAAATGTCCACCAGATGTTGCCATCAAGCCAAATATTGAATTCATACAAAGAAATCAGAACATTTAAGTATAAAAGTTGAGTCATAATAAATAAAGTGAAATGACACAGGGAATAAGTATTGAACACACTTTATTTAATACTTTGTAGAAAAGCCTTTGTTGGTGATTACAGCTTCTAGACGCCTCTTGTATGGAAAGACCAGCTGTCTGCATCGCTCTCCACTGGTCTGCTGTGCAGGCAGGCTGACAGTGCTGTGTGATGTTTGAGGCTTTGTGCTAAGACAGGCTTTGTCTGAAATGGGTAGATGGCGTCAACACCTAGTGTAATGCGACTGCAAAGTGTGATATCACTGTCAGTCATGTTTTCAACAGTCATGAAATTCACCAAAGGCTGAGGGAATGCACCATTGCTTATAAATCAGGGGACAAGGATTGTTACAAAAAATAACCCATGGAAAGCCATTAAAGCCACTAAGAGACAGTACTGTGACAAGCTAGAAAACAACTATAGCAATAGTGATGTGTGGAGTATGTGAAAGCTACTACAAAACATTACTCTGGTATGGCTAATGTTGCCAGGATCTCTGTATCTCTTCTGGATGAGCTTAACAACTTTTATGCTACTTTGAAGCTCAAAACTCAGGCAGTGTCAGCAGCAAGGGAACAACCAGATGCTATGTATTTACAGATAACGGACGCTAGTCTGAGTAAAACTTTTAAAGGTGTAACAGTCTCTGTCAAAATGTGTAGTCCCTCTGTGTTAAGAAAACCATCATTGTGCCCGTACCTAAGGAAACATCTGTCTCTTGTCAAAGTGACTACCGACCTGTGGCTATGACTTGCCTTGTAATGAAGTGCCTTGAAAAGCTGGTCGTACCACATATAATGTGTAGCATTAGCCACCCTTGACCCATTACAGTTCGCCTTGACCCATTAAAGTATAGCACAGATGTCAAAATGTTGTTTATAGACTATAGCTCTGCTTTTAACACAATTGTACCATATAGGCTAGTCTTAAAACTAAGAGGTCTTGGTTTAAGTAATTCCATACTTGCCTTTCTGACAGGCAGACACCAGACTGTGAGAATAGGCAAAACGTAATCATCCACATAAATTCTTAACACCAGTGTTCCTCAAGGCTGTTTTCTCAGTTCCCTCTTGTGTAGTTTATTTACATATATAGTACTGTGCAAAAGTCTTAGGCAGTCAAAGGAAATGTTTAAAGCAATTTTTATGCGTAGTATGTGTATATTTGCTCCAAACAAAAACACAATTGATCATTACAGCTGTCATGCTCAGCCCCGCCCTTTGTGTCTGTTCCCCCGTTTTGCCCTCAGGCGGGGCTTGATTCGCTGCACCTGTCCCTCATTGTGCTCTGCCTCGTGTTTTGCTCCGCTTGCTTGCCCTGCACAGCTGCCTTGTGTTTAATCCTTAATGTCCTGCCCTATTTAGTCAGTCTGCGTCCTGTTTCCCGTGTCGGTTGTTGTCAATGCATTGTATGCTTGCAAGTTGCTCTTGCTCCCGTGTTTCCCCTGGTTCTTGTGAATAAACGCTCCTTGGAGGGGTTCAACCCCGGCAGCCGCAGTCATGGGTCATTCATCAGGAGGGTGCTGGGGCCCAGCCCGCTCAGTTTGAGAGACAGTCTCTGAGGGATGATGGAGTTAAAAGCTGAGCTGAAGTCAATGAACAGCATCCTTTCATGAGAATCTCTCTTTTCCAGGTGCGTTAACGACAGGTGAAGCACAGTGGATATTGCATCATCAGTTGACTGATTAGGGTGGTAGGCAAACTGGAGGGGGTCCAGAGTGCTGGGTAGAGCGGCTTTGATATGATTCATGACCAGTCTTTTCAAGCACTTCATGATGAGCGGAGTGAGGCCCACATGACGGTAGTCATTGAGGCATTGATATGGGATTGATATGATAAACAATGGCCTGAGTCAGGGAGGTGTTGAATACGTCGGTGAAGATGACGACCAGCTGGTCAGCAAAATCCTTAAGCACTCGCCCCGAGATGTTATCTGGACCCGCAGCTTTCCGTGGGTTCACTCGTGTGTTTCACTGCGGCTGTGGTCAGGCAGATTACCTGCTCATCAGGGAGAGGAGCAGATTTCAATGTGGGTTTGCAGTGTAGTGCATCAAAATGTGTCTCTGGTGTTATGAAAGTGGCTTTGGATATTATGGGCATAAGCAAACATGGCTTTTTTGATTGCTTTGGTCAGACTGGCTTGTGCAGTAATGAGGGTAACCTTTTCACCGGATCTGAAGGCAGCATCATGGGCTTTCAGCATCTTCCGGACCTTAGTAGTCATCCAGGGTTTCTGATTTGCTCTTGTGATGACCCTCTTGGAGACAGTTAGATCCTTAGTGCATTTCCTAATGTAGCCAGTCATGGCTGCGGTGTGTTCCTCCACATCAATACAGTCCTCATAAGTAGCAGCCTCTCTGAACACAGACGAGTCTATGCATTCGAAGCGGTCTTGAAGGGCTGATATGGCTCCCTCGGGCCACACTGTGATCTCCCTCTGGACCAGTGGAGAGCGTTTCAGCAGAGAACTGTAGGCTGGAAGCAACTTTACTGAGATGCGATTGGAGTTGCCGAAGTGTGGGCGGGGTGCGGCTCGGTAGGAGTCTTTAATGGTGGTGTAAACATGGTTGGTTACGGCGTCGTACAGCTCTCAGCTCTCAAAACCATAGATCAAGTACCTCACTGCCACAATGAGTTTTTTTTTTAAACTATAGTACAGTATTTTTCCTACATGTTTCAGTAATTACGGCTACACTGGATGTGTAATCTGAGGCACTTTAGGCTGTCTATAGAGGCTGTCTATAGAGGCTATAGAGGCTGTCTATTCTATTCATTCTATTATTGTAGTTTTCTGTAAGGTAGAGAGAGAATATGACAATAAACTTGAACTTGAGATAGTAACAAACATAGCACTTGCTTGAGATTAAAGATGTGGGACAATTCATTAATGGTGAACAAACATGACATCAGGTTGATCTCCACCAGCTCACGATGTGATATTCAGCCAGATAGTCCAGTTTTGGCTACTTTGTGTCCTCTGGCTGTTTAATAAAACTTAGGCATTGCACCTTTACTTTTCTCTGAGTGTGTTTATGGGTCTTGTCAGAAACCCCAGTCATAGTGGTGTGATTGTGTATGTCCCTGGCTGTTGCTGCCATTATGCTGCAAAAAAGTCTTATGTCAGTAAGAGAGACACAGAGAAATGTAAGTTATTTATACTTTCATAATCTTTCCTGATCCCACAGATTTGGAGTGTTATAAATATGGCTGCAACAAACTCAAAAAAAACTTAATATTTCAGGTAGAGTGAAACAAAGCTATCAGAACACCAATAAGTACATTGGATGGCAGCCATTTAAATGAATGAAGAATTTATAATATTTAACAAATGGCATATTTAGGTAGTAGTGTTGATCTAAAAACTGGAAATAGACGACTGGCATAAATGCTTAAAATGGATCCATTTCCAAGAAAGTTGATTTTTTTAACATCAGTTCTTGTAAACAATAAAGTGGCCACGGTAGTTTTCTGTTTACTGTAAAATGGCAGGATATTTTAATAGTATATCTGACTTGATTTGAAAGGGAGAAACCGCACCAAGTGGGTATATAAAATCCACTTTTTGGCTACTAAAATAGATGTTACAAGTTACCTTTGGGACCATTCAGTTCATCTTACAGGGTAACTGTCTTTCACTTTGATGCAACTGAAAGTTGTTGATAGAAAATATTACATTGTTACGTGTTTAAGTAATTAATAGCGCATTATTGTTCAGTGTGTGACATAATTCCAAGTCAGCATGCTCCGCCTTCCCATAGAAAGATGGTCACATTTGGTCCATGTGCTGTTTACAAGCTTGTTTGGTTTTCAAAATTCTATGTGGAAACATCCTAAAGGGGTTACTTACCTTTCACAATAGGCAAACCAGCCACTATGTAAGACAGAGGTAATATTGACTGGGCACCAACATTCTCAAGAGAGAAGAACTCCCAAGTTATGGTCACATTTGGTCCATGTGCTCTTTACAAGCTCCGGCACCTCAGAGTTAATTAAGCACTGACGGAAATCAGCATTTTGGAGCAATACCACCACCTACTATTTTGGAGTGTTAATCAGACAGATATTGTCATATATATATAGAAGTTCCCGATGAAGGACCATATATACTATACATGCATGTGTTTAACAGTGTCTACTGATTTATGAGATGTATAAATGGGCAGCCTTGGAGATACAGGACTCTGAGGTTCTTTGGCTTATTATTTCCAGTACCTGGGAGTGATACTTCTAATAAAGAAAGGTTTGAAAAATCTGAGATAGGCTGACTGAAATATGAAGCTTTCCCAGACTCTTCCCACCACCTGCTGCCTGCCATCGCTCAAAGAAAGGACTCAATATTCAGCAAATACATGCCTGGAGGCCAGAGTGGATATTCTAATGCCCGTCTCAGTGGCGTACAGTGCACACATGCAAGCAGGCATATGTAGTAAAAAATAACTGACAAAGTGTCAATTTGCAGCCCACTTCAGCCCTTGACAGGTAATATATGGGTAAGCTGCACAGAGAAAAAAGCCGGACCCACTTCTCACCTTCTGGTAACATAGCACTACTTCCCTTGATACAACTGAGAGAATGACATAAGCTTTTCATTTTGTATGACTTTTGTACTACTAATTTCATGCTGGTTTTTGTCCCATTGTCAATGGCACAGTGCTGAAGAGGGGAGCTAAGTTCTGTGTTTTGACTTAAGAGATAGGTCAGGCAACAATCACAACATGCCTACTAGCTGTTAATCCAGATGGCAACTACAGGGAGAAAGGGAAATTCAATTTAATGTGTGAGAAAGTCGAATGGATCTATAACAAAACAAATGTGAGTGTCAGTATCTGTCTGTGGAGTTATGGAGCCTCTCTTAAGACTGATGCAAGTTTTTTTCACTCATCTTTTGCTTTCAGAGATGATAATAGGCTTTCATAACAACTCTTCTAGTACTACAAGAACTATTGTCTACGAGAATGTGATTTGTAAGTCTTAGAAAATGCACAACATAAGTATATGATGTTTGACAGAAATACTTTTGCAAGGATGCCACTGCCAGCTTTTCTTTGTAGCACAGTTGAAAACTCCCATAAGCATACATGGTTAAAATAATTGTCATAATGCTCAAATCATTCAGTGACCTCTTGTGCACTGTGGATATGCACATTGTAATTCTGAAAGATTTCATGCACACCGGGATAGAAACACTCATCATGAATGAATGGAGTTGCTTAGAGCAGTTTTAGCAGACACGAAAAAAATCACACCTCTTTCAAGGACATAATGGTCAAAACAATGGGAAATTGCCTTGTTCCAGCATTTTTCTGACCCTAAGCATGACTGTTATATGTATAATTAACTCAAGAACCACACCTGTGTGAGAGTACCTGTTTTCAATGGACCATGTATACCTCATTAGCTCAAGTGTTTCTTTTATTGTGCATGTTGCCAGTATTTTAAATAGGAGTATTTGTCATTATACATATTTGTATATGTGTGCACATGTGTCTGTATGCATTGGAGAATCCCATTCAAATGTTTTGTTTTGCATAAAAAACATTTCAATTGTCCTCCGAGAGCTCCCACTTTAACCCATAAAGCAGGAGGAACAGGACTACAGTTACATCAACTTAGTTTGCGGATGTGTTGCTGAAGGAATGCAGGTCGGTATCACCCGAAACTAGCAGAAAGTTTCATGATGCTTCAAGGCATTCATTTAAAGCAAAGAATGGGTAATTCTAGCCGATCTGGGGTAAAAAAAAAAGATGATTTTACAGAAGTCATGTGGGAAAATATTGGCTGGGGTTGTATTGTGATTTATTGAGATCAAGATCCCTTACCTAGTATTAAATATCAACCCAGGAAAAAATTCACTGTGAAAATTCACAGTAGATTTACAATCGAACTTTAATTATACATAGTTCTACTATGAAGTTTACAGTTCAATCATGAAACTTTAATAGTAGAACTATGAACTCTGTGAAAGTTTTACTGTAAACTTTTACAGTTTTACTGTAGACACAGTGCATATGATGAATTAACTATTTCTAGAAAATCTTATTGTCCTATATGGACTATTGTCCTATTATGGACTGTATCTCATGATCCCCATTTCTTTATGGTACTGGCGACTAATATAATGTAACCTAAATACCAGTAATTTTATGGATATTTCTGCCAAATAACTTATGAGATTAAGAATTACCAGTACCTAAAATTTTGTTTGGTTTTCAAAATTCTATCTGGAAACATCCTAAAGGGGTTACTTACCTTTCACAATAGGCAAACCAGCCACTATGTAAGACAGAGGTAATATTGACTGGGCCCCAACATTGAACATGAGACGCAGCAGTTTATCAGCATCACAGACATCAAGAGAGAAGAAATAACTCCCAAGACAATCCCTGCAGCCAAACAAAAGCTGCATATCCAGGGATAAAGTCAATCGATCAACAGTTTACCTTTAAACACATATTCACTTATGCGCGATGAAACCAGATTTGTTGATGTAACAAGAACAAGAACAGCACCACTGTAATGTTAACAGTACAGCACAGAGAAATGTAATTGCTTTATGTTACCATTACATGATGAAAATAATATAAAGATAAATAATGATAAATAATAAGCATGTGATTTACTTACCCATGAATACAATGGAATATCTCATCCACACTTGTTTCTCCGTAGTTTTTTGTACCTAGGCAGAAATAACAAGATTAAACCTTAAGCCTTTTGGTTGCTTTCTTTTGCTTCAGTGTTGCCCATGACGTTTAAAGAACCAGACCATTGATACCTTCAAATATGACAGTAGGTGGTTCACAACCATTTTGCTTTCAATTTGTATGGGTCACATCCAGTAATGTTTTCTCTTTATATTGTTTGCCTTTATTTAATTTAGTTTTATTTTGCATTTATATAACATTATTTTGTGTCACCATATGCAGTGTACTTAATGTGACCAATGTGAAAATAAAGCCCTACTTCACTTAGCTTGCTTGCATTAAAGTGCTCAGAGTACTCCATTGCCATGCCTGACAATGCACCAAGATGGCATCACGAGGAGATTGTGCAAGATATTACAATATATGGTGTAGGAATTTACTAGCTCAAATTGAGGTGGGTTTCCACCGATGTTTAGGGGAATTAATTATTGATTAATTATTAATTAATTAATCGGTAATTAATTATGAAACATTACGCTTGAGTAG
>JAODKM010000209.1:2327-12361 GCA_026780845.1 Petrocephalus sullivani
TGCCTTACTTTAATTTCATATATCCCTCACTGTATGTTCATTTGTGCCTCACTTTAAGTTCATATGTGCCTCACTTTTAGTTCATTTGTACCTTACTTTAAGTTCATTTGTGCCTCACTTTAAGTTCATATGTGCCTCACTTTCAGTTCATATGTGCCTCACTTTAAGTTCATATGTGCCTCACTTTTAGTTCATTTGTACCTTACTTTAAGTTCATATGTGCCTCACTTTTAGTTCATTTGTACCTTACTTTAAGTTCATTTGTGCCTCACTTTCAGTTCATATGTGCCTCACTTTAAGTTCATATGTGCCTCACTTTAAGTTCATTTGTACCTTACTTTAAGTTCATATGAGCTTCACTTGTACATTTCTTTGGACAAAAACATCTACTAAATAAAAGTAAACATAAAAAGTAAATCTTAAACATTACGATATATTTTCCTGCCTGAGTTCCCTATAACTGTATTGGTTATGTGAGAAGACGCACAGATGGACGTAATCTCATCATAATCACCCTCCTCTCAGCTATTTGTCTGAACCACGAGGTTAACACGGTTGCCTTCTCTCAATACTCTGCCTCGCCCTCGAAGCACAGAATGCCACCCCATTATGATTCTGTTATGCTGCACACATAATGTAAAGGTATTTCTGTGCCTTATACGGCGCACATATCTCTTGTTATGCCGCTACTTGTAACCTGTGCATGCCATTTTTATCTGAAGCCATCCGTTTTCTCATGCAAATCGCAGCTATAATAGCGATAAGCATTGGGGATATCATGAATGTGTGGAAGCTACTCAGCCCATCGCATTTGTTGGGGTATGTAACATCTATGTGTTGATGAAATTAAATCTAGTGATGACTTGAATGAATCCAAAGCCCGTGCCTGCATACTACTGGGAACATCATTCCAGCGCAAGCTGTTACCAAACATAAGGACGACTGGGAAGAGCTCTGTAATAAAATTTATCTTTGTACTCGACTGATACTGGAAACATCTAAGCTGGCTTTCATATTTAAAATATGAGCCGTACCAGGCCGTTTAGATTGTCCCGCTACTTGGTACCAGTGGCTCTTGGGATAGGCGTCAGGCTGTCTGTGACCCTTTCCTTGATAAGTGGCTGGAAGAATCTAAGTCTATTCTGATACGGATATGACTCCTCTGCGTTTTTAAGCGCAATCTGCTAAAATGAATTTGAACAACTGATTAGAAAGTGCCTTTCAGGGCTTGTTTCTCCTCCGTTTATGGACAAAAATTACGTCATGATTCCAGGCTACTGTTTCAGTGCCAGGTGGGGGGAACTGTTGGCTGGGGGGGGGGGGGGGTTGCCGTTCCATTACAGAAAGGGAAAGAAACCTCCCCTTTGCAGGGAGCCGGGGGCCTGCCAGCAGCCCCCTGGGGGTAATAAATGTAGCTGAAATGCTGTTGACCTCAAGGGGACACTGCCAGTGACAAATGACACATTGACACACAGACTCTATCCTCAAGGCACTGTGACCTTGATTTCATAACAAATTATGACTTGGATGTAATTGACTTCTCCCCAAAATCCAGCCCCAGCCTATCCCCCCCCCCCACCACACATGCGCAAACATAGGCCGTAGTGTCCATGAGGGTCTGCCTGTGAGATTAATAACAGGGCCTGGCTTAGCATTAACATTTGTAATTACATTCCCCATGGAGGGATGCCCCCTTTCCCTTTTCTTTCGCTCATGTGTGGTTGCCTTCTCGTCCCGCGCCTCGGACCCCCCAGCAGCCCATGCCGGGCTCCAGCAGCTCCTGCTCTGCCACAGCCTAATTTTCTCTTATCACTTGAGTCCTTTTACGAGGTAATTTACAGTCTCGCCCTAAATCAAACCGGCTCCCACCCAACTCCTTCTACAGCGAATCTACAATTCCTCAATTCAAATTACAGGAAAGCCATGAATTGACAATTATTTATTTTCGGAAGTTGAAGACACTTTTCTTTCTCACTACGGCTAAAAGTGCTTAAATTGGTTTTTAATGGATTAATATTTTATCGCATTCTTCCTACACTGCTATTACAAATTCATAATTTGCCGGCTAATTATGGCATTTAGAAACGCAGTAATCATAATTTCAGTGATGTTCAGTAAGAGCAATGGCTGTTTCCGCCACTGGGAATAAAAATGCTGCCCTCAGCTCCTCGCAGCGGATACTCCTCCAGTTTAACATGCGGCTGTCTCGCTGCGTAGCTGCGCCTCCCCGGCGGAATCTCTGTGCCTCTCTGTGGCCCTGCACGTGCCCGCGTGCACGGCTCCGCGCGCTGGTGCCCCTACGCTCGTGTGCATGTTTCTGTCGGACAGCTCGGGCCACGCAGCTGCCGGGTGCCTGACTGAGGCAGGGAGACAGTGTCCCTCTTCCCTTTTCTGGGCTGGTTATCATTGGGGGCAGCTATAAATGGAAAGGCCCTTGTCAGGCGGTGATTTAGCTGCCTGCACCCATGCAGGGGGACTCGGGGATGTGGGCCACGCGTCGCGGAGCCGAGCCTTCGTCTCGGCCAGAGGGGGCCCGGCTGAGTTTACTAAACTTCCACGGGAGACCGAAATAGCCCTCTGCCTCTGCGTGTGTCAGGGGCCGAATTCCCCCAGGTGTGCACCAGGGGCCCGGGGCTTCGCTGGCGCCTCGCTCATACCAGAGCGCGAGGAGGGTGTGGCCCGCTGCTGTACAGCTTGGTGGGGCTTTGCTACACTTCTGATTTAATACTCTGTAGGATTATAGGGACCCTATAAATAATGAGCTGGCTGCTTGAATCTGGGCGTCTCTTCTTTTATCTGGTGTTAAAATGCCAAACTATTAAAACCATTAATTATTTTCCTGGCCATAAAAACGGAGGCAGCAGCATGGCGCTGCTCTTGCACATTGACGCCCACCCTCCCATGTTTTATTCATCGCACGCCGCGTCGTAGCTACCAGACCCCGTGATGTCCGTTTGTTTAGGGGAGACGAGGGGGGATTTTTCTGACGCTCCCCATTTCTTCCTCGCTCGGAGTCCGAGCGGAGAGTGTCCGCCGAGGTTGTGCTGAGCCGGCACACCCCTCACGTGGGGGTCAGGCTGGGGGGGGGGGGGGGGCTTGGAGTCTCCGGGAACTCTTTCTGGGATGGGAGATGTAACATGCCGATGCTGGGTGAAAGACGGAGGGGGAAGGCAGGAAAAGAAAGGGAGGAGATCAGCGCGCGGTGATGAAGCTGTCGCGGGGGTGGCAGGTTACAGCGTGCCGCGCTTCGGGGGCTGATTGCTGTTAAATTGACTCCTTCTCGCCGCGCCAACGCCGCTGTCAGCTGTGCGCGGCGCCCATTGTATTTTACATTGGGGCCCCATTCAGCCCCGTCCTGGCAGAGCAGCCAGGCATGAAGAGGACGGCTTGACTAATGCCGGGCTGCCGGTGAGCTGCGCTCGGCGGAATGCTAATGCCTCACGGCTGGAGGCGGTGGCGCAGGGCGCGGGAAGGGGACACTGGCGCACAGAGCTGGCGTAATTACCACCATCACCAAACCTGTGGCATTTCAGCCCGCTGATGTGGTACCCCGAGAAAGCGCTGTGGCTTTAAGGGCCTCGGCCCGGGCCGACGTCTGGCGCTTTATGGACGGGCCGCTGATGGTTCGGTTCAGGCAGCCCGTTGGGAATGCGGCGACTACCAGAGTCCAACCTGGGGCCGGACGGCGCAGAAGCTAAGCAGAGCGGGAAGTCAGCCTGCTGTTTTGGGGGGGGGGGGTGCGGGGGGGTGATGATAAGCAGGCAAAAATTAGTCTGAACGCACTTCTGCACTCTCAGTCCAAAGTGTCCAATTGCCTGTCAGCCCTCCGTCTACCACAGTGGACTTTTGAATCCTCCAGAGTAAACTGACGGCACTTTAATACGGCAGATCCTGACACCGGCCCCGAGGAGGCACTCTACATGCTGCTCCTATCTCATCATTAATTAATCGGCCAGATATTCATTTTATTTTCATCAACCATGACAAGATATCAAATTGTGGCCAGGAATAACCATCGTATGCTGTTTTATTTAAATGGGGCACTCACACACACACACATACAAGCAGACACACATACAAAATTGCCTTTGTATTTGTATATAATAGAATAAGATAAGAGATAGTTTCAAACTTAAAATGGGGGTATAAGAGACCTGTCCAGCACCAGAATGGGTAACCCTTTTTTCAGACTTTAACTAAAGTGATATCCTTTTTCACCACTTTAATTATTTCCAACGGTATTTCTGGAACTAGTTAAATTCCTGAAAAGGCTTTGGCAATATTGGATTCCTGTCACTGTCTCCAGACGCCACTGTCCTGGTGGGATTATCGTGCCGCGGCTGACAGGCGGCAAACACCGACGCACGGCCGGCGAAGCTGCACCACAGTGAGGGGATCCGGCAAACTGTCCGCCAACCCCCCCCCCCCACGGAACCCCCCCAAAACAAAACTTCTGTGACCCTTCTACCTTTAGAAATGATTCTTCTCGGGACTTGTTTTTCGATCGCCTATACCACAGGGATGAAGCGAGAGGCTAGATACCGCGGAATTTTATTTTATTTTTTTTGTGGCATCAGAGACACGGAGGCAAACTGACGGAGAAATAGCCGGCTGATAGATGCTAATGCAGCGTGAATGGGGCTGAGCTTCAGAGAATATACCGTGCGCTGACTGATTGAAATGTCTAGAGGGTGGGTGACTAACAGGGAGAGAGTGTGACGGAGGGACAGCTAGTGGCTGTCATTACTGGCCCGCACCCAATACTGTCTAATTTAACACCACATTCACCCCCCCCCCCACCACCATCATCATCAGCTGTTCTCGTCTCTCTGTCCCTGTGGCAAGGGATGAGATCAGGTCCCGGTGTGTGTCTCAGGGTGCCGTGGTTCATGGTTGTGCATTTTTCATGCTGTAACTTGATACTGCTGCACAACAAGCCCCCCCCCCGCCCCCACACTACCACCCTGACGGGGCTCTAGCTGTTCTCACATTTGCCACCCTGGTTTGACCACATCCCGGGGCTGTCCCGCGCCCGGTCACAGCTGCCTCCCCCCCCCCCTTTCTGGAAAGGTCAGCCAAATCGAGGAGGTCACGTGCACTGGCACGCCGCTCGCTGCTGCTGCAAGGGGCTTCCGGGTCTCTGTGCAGAGCCTTGCTTGTCGGTTGGATGCCCGGGGCAGAATTCCTCATGTCGCTGCTCATGAGATCTCATTCACTTAATAATGAGGATAATAACCAATCCATCGCCACATCTTCTAAGCAGTGCTCCTAAGTATATCTCGAGTATCAACAGGGTGGGATGCCAGGCCAGCTCACAGATTCATACTTAAACAGGTCAAATTATTATTATTATTATTATTATTATTGTTATAATTTTTTATTATTATTGTTAGTAGTAGTAGTAGTGATCTTTATTTGAAAGCTTATTCCAGCTACAGTATACTACATCGCAGCACTCGGAATCACATTCTCCCTGGTGTTAGATGTCAGTGATTCTAACAGGCTATTATCATAAGGGCCATTGTCTCGCACATGCTAATGAGCAGTTTGAAGTTTTGAAGGAAGCCTGAAGGAAAGGATTTCAAGATAACAAACTTTGATCCCCTCTCCGCCCTAGTTTGAAACATTACAGATGTAGGTGATCTTTGAAAGAGCTTTGTAATTTCGAATCCGGTGGGAGCGTGTTTGGCCTTTACATCTAGACATTAAAGATCAACGTTTTCACGTATATCTGTGCAGATCTCATGTTCAGAATTTTATGAATGCATTAGACTTTGTATCCATGTAGTTACACAGACCTTCCCCATTTTGACTGCAGTTCAGCCTGAGACAAAGAAATATCAGCATATGCGTACAGTACCCCTGCCCCTCTAGGTGGGCCGAAACTCTCAGCATATGACCATTTCCTGTGCACCATTGTACGCCAACATAATCACGTGCCATGAAATTTCCTGGCACCATAGGACAATCCTGTCTGAACTGGCTTTGCTTGATTGGCCGGTGCTGCCATCTGTCCTTGTGGAAACATTGCAGATGTCAGGCCTCCCTGGTTCTTTCGCTACCTGGTGCACTGGCAGCAGCATCCTGCAGGACCGCCATCACCTGCCACTCCTTGTGTAAGTGTCTCGCTTTGATGTTTTTGGAAGACATCTCAGCCTCCTTTCACCCGACAGCATGAACTATTGCATGCTGCTTTTGTGTTCCCTTCCTGCAGAAGAGTTTTTTTCCCCCTCAGCTGATTATCCGTATCCAGTATAAATATGTAAAATTTATATCCAAACTTCTTCTAAAGTTATTATTTTGCGGTCGAACGGTATATTGTGCAGTACATATAGTACATATGGGCTGCTCATTCCCCCCTATCATTTCACATTGATTTTTCGACATTCAAGGATGAAAAGATGTACTTCACTACTCCAGCATAAAGCCTTGGGTGAAATGCAAGGCATCATAATCTTAAATATGGTAGCATGACCAGTGCCCGCAGGGGCCGGTACACCACCATTAATCAAACGTAGGTGCTCTGCAATGCCGGCGATGTCTGCTTCTTTCTCAAATTGGATTTGTTCTGGACCGGAATATGAAGTCATTGTATCAACATACAGGCATATTTTTTAACATTTTAGGATGGACAAATGGGCCGCCGGAAGTGAATTAAGTCACCGAGTCCGATGAAGTATCATTGATGAACAGACACATTACACAATTATGCTAACATCCAGGAATTAGATTTTCTCCTCTCTGTCCCAGACTCCCCCTCCCTCCATCTACGTGAAAGATGGACAGCAAACTGTAATTATAATTAACGTTTTTTAATTTGCGCTGATAACTATGGCATTAATTCGATTAGCCCGCCCTTGTGGCCAGGCTTGATATGAAGCCGTAAGCTAGCTCAGCTCGCCGCCTTGCTCAATGGCGTCTCTGCAGTGGGATGCGCTCAGGAAGGGCTGAGCCCGATGCCTACAGTCGCTATAACCCCCAGAGCACCAGTACTGCCATGCAATGCAATGTTATAAATCGATATCTAGTCGTGCCTTTGCAATTATGTTGCTTTTCATTAAAACATCATGTATAAATGTATGGATGTAAATACATGTGGATGTGTGGAGGAAGTGACTCATTTTCAGAAGTCCGAAATAAAAGAATGAAATGCAGCTAAAAATATAATGGTAATTGGAGAGCTTAAAGTTATTATTGATATACGTCCGATAGGTGCCTGGTTTATTACTGAATATCAGTCCCTGGGACTGAATGCAGTGGGTCGCGTTTCGGTGAATGCACTTCTGATGTGTCGTGCCGATATCTATTTCTCAAGGATACCGAACTGCTGAAAACGGACAGAAAAAAGCTGACAGAAAAATGGTGGACGTCGGAACTCTCTCGTAGCTATTTCATGCATATAAGGCGGCTTCCATTTTCCCAGTTCATTCTTTATTGTCTGAGCACACAGTGATATTTTCTAAACAGGGCCGTTGCACTAATCTTTGAAAGGAAATGTCTGCGGAAAATTGATGAAGGAGTTTAAAAATCTTCCCTTTTGTATATTTTTGTTCCTTGGTCCATAATTGTATGTACTTTATAAATGATAATTTTCCCTCCGTATCTCTTTGGCTGGGGTACAAATCATAAGATTAAATGGGAATTTGTTTAAGGAAATGTGTTTCATTTGACTGGGGAAACTGAGCGTGGTGGGGGGGTTGCTGGGATGTGGGGGCAGCTCTGATTTCTGGTGGAAAAATGGACTTGCCTTTGGCAGAATGGTTTTAATGCCATTTTTCATGCCATTTCATTGGTCCTCAAAGTAAACTGTAGACGTGATGCAGACTTTGGCAAACGCTGGGCCGGACTGACCAATGACACGCCATCGCTGTACAGCACTGGGCTGTGTGACTCTATTCAGAGCGAAAGGATGGAAGTCAGACGGCCTCTCTCCGAATTTACATCCAAACTGAATAGACGGCCCCAGTGTAGTTTGAATGTGCGGCACCACGCTAGTGAAGCCTTGCCTGTCCAGCCAGTATTTGCACTGGCCTTTGCTGGTTTGCACCATCGCATGTGCAGTTTTACGGAATGCCAGCGACCGGAGGTCTTCTCCTGCCCCTTTCCAATGCACAGAAACAGTGTACGGGACCCTAACCCTGTGTGAAGAGCAGCCGGCCAGGCTACGTTAGCCATCACCCCTGCAATCAGAGTCGACCCTCACTCTAAGATATTTTTGTCTGGTGTTTTATTGACCCCCCCCGCCCAACTCGTTCGCTACCTCCTGTCCTTAATAAGCCCTTGACATGCCTTGAACCACCGAGAGCAGCTGAGAGGCATTTTATACACCCCGTCAGACCCGGGCAAAGTGGGATCAGTAACCCCACCCATATCTGGACATGTGCTGCTGTGCTGTCGATGCAGCCGACACAGTCAGAGCCAGAGTCCCCCCCCCCCCACACCACCACCACCAACACCCACCCACCCATGCCCACCTCTGCTACCATGAGGAACACAGAGATGGGCCCTTTAAGCTCCCAGCAGAGAGCGGAGCTTGCAGCTAATCGCTAACTCGCTGACCGCTCTTTAAAACCCCATACGCTGTCATCCTCCTTTGTCAGCTGCTTCCGCAAGGCCCCCCCCCCCCCATCCTCCATCTATCAGTCCTGTCAGTAGCTATTCCGCAACGTGCGCTCGGTGAGGTGAGGGAGGGCAGGGGGGCGGGGTGGGTGTGGGGCGCCCGCCACCTCGCCTGCAGATCTGGTGTCCTGCTCCCTGTGGCCTCAGCCTGCAGCCCACACTACAGGGAATCAGCCAGTTTTCCCCTAGTTACATAAACCAATGTATATATATATACACAAATAATACTCACTGCCTATTGCCTTTGCTCTTTTAATATGCACACATATATTATTTGTATACTATGTCTTATTTTTTTACACCATATAATTTTCCATACTTTGAAAATGCTCTTTGTTGTCTCTGATATGCCCTACACTGCACCATTAAGCCGTGCTCGTGTGTCGCTTCTCCGTGTGCCGCTATGGTCCGTGCACGACTCTAGGACACCTGCGATACATGCGCACTAGTGCATCTATGTTCTCCATTGTGTTCGTCACTAGCTTGTTGTATCGATGGCATATACGTTTAAAGAATAAACAACTCGGAGCCGGGGTTCAGTTTGGAATAAATCGATCATGAAAACTGACACCTGGAGGTGTTTTGCAAATGGTGTGTTTTCCTCTTAGTCAGGTGTAAAACACCTACCTGGATTTTTTTAAGCTGCAGTGCTAGTTATTAGGAAGAATTATTCCTTTCCTTTCCAGACTCATTCAGCGGTATTGTTGTCCTGTATGCTAAGAAAAAACGACTTGCTGTGACATGCAGCTGAGAAGTGTTATGGCTTGATATCATCAGCGGCCATCATCCTTATTTTTACTTTATCTTTAGTTCCCATTTGTTGTTTTCAGTAAGTACAGTTGGTGCAGTTTTGCCCTTTTGACAATACCAATGCATTTTGGTCAGTTGCATGAAAAATACATGAGGAAGTACATTATACATTATAGTGCACGTTATACTATAAAATGAGTTCTATAAAGTGTAAATCAAAATTCTCTCGTGTTTGCATTCTTCTTATTGGCAGTAACTGGCAGTAACTTATGCTATGATAATGATAACCAAACCCTTATGACAGCTTAACTCTGACTAGTGTACTCACTGACCAACTAGAAAGTATAACATCCTAATCAATACTGCTGTTAGCTGTGGCAGTTAAACCAAACACCGCATCGCAAAAATTCGTCACTCGCATGCCATCAGAACGTCCTCCGCTCACGTTGATTTTCAGGTAAGCACATTGAGATGTTTCTACTGAAGGTTTTTTGTAGGTGTCTGGCACCTACACAGATAATGAACTGAAATATCAGCTTCTAAACAGTACAGCCCGACAAGTTGCTTAGGCAGGTTTAAACAGTCCCATTTCCGGTAGTGTGATTGCTCGGTGTATTTACCCTACGCTGACCAGACAGCAAACAGTCCCATTTCCGGTAGTGTGA
>JAODKM010000210.1:0-12484 GCA_026780845.1 Petrocephalus sullivani
GATGTATGCGAGTATGTAGGTACGTGTGTGTGTGAGTTTGTATATATATATATATATAAATATATATATATACACACACACACACACACAAACATACATACGTGTGTGTGTGTGTGTTGGTATGTGTGTGTGTGTGTTTGTGCGTGTGTGTAGGTATGTGTCTGTGTGTGTGTTTGTGCGTGTGTGAATAACTCTTAATAACAGGTCCAAGTCCTTGTCCTACTTCTGTTTCTGGAACCTTTTGTTCTAAAACCTGCTTTTGCAGAGAAGGGAAAAAAAGCCTGAAAAGCTAGTTAATTATATTGGAAAGTAACTAGCAGCGTAACCCCTGACTACGGGGTATTAATATCTCACTAACCGATAGAGACTCGGAATGAGGTCAGTAATCGCCAACGCTGGGAGACACGGAGCGGAGCCGCTAATATGCGCAGTCATGCGTCCTCGTGTCTCAAACGGCCCCCCAGTCGCAGCCAATATGCGCAGTCATGCACCCTCGTGTCTCAAATGGCCCCCCAGTCGCAGCCAATATGCGCAGTCATGCGCCCTCGTGTCTCAAACGGCCGCTCAGTCGCAGCCAATATGCGCAGTCATGCGTCCCCGTGTCTCAAACGGCCCCCCAGTCGCAGCCAATATGCACAGTCATGCGTCCTCGTGTCTCAAACGGCCCCCCAATCGCAGCCAATATGCGCAGTCACGCACCCTCGTGTCTCAAACGGCCCCCCAGTCACAGTCAATATGCGCAGTCATGCGCTCTTGTGTTTGAAATGGCCCCCCAGTCACAGCCAATACACACAGTCATGCGTCCTCATGTCTCAAGTGCCCCCCCTCCCCCCAGTCGTGGCTAATACGTGCAGTCATGTGTCCTCATGTCTCAAACGTCCCCCCCTAGTCGCGGCTAATACGCGTAGCCATGCATCCTTGTGTCTCAAGCAGCCACAGGTAACACATGGAAGGGGACTGGCCAGGAGAGCTGGCAGATTGCCAGGATGATGTTGATTCCATCGATTCCGTTTGAAGTACACGGCCACCTTTATAATAAGAGTAACATCACCCACACCCATGTCATATGAGAGGACAGCGTGGTGCAGTGAATTGCTAGGATTCCTTAATCCAAGAGCTCAGCATCACCATGGAGAATAACCATCGAACAACAAGTTTTAGCAGATAGACGGTTGTTATTCTTCAAAGAGGCAGGGCAGGGATGAAGGGAAACAGGTTTACATGATTCAGGCTTACCTGAGTCAGGCTTACGTAATCCCCACTACTCACACACACATACATATTATCATTATAGGCATCAAGCGCCCCGTTCCAGCACCTGTCTGCCCCTGCATAGAGACTGAAATTTCAACCCATGTTCTGTATTAACTTAGTTCTATCATTTTGTTTCATTTGACTCCTCTGCCAGCCCCTGGAGGAGGGGCTCCCCCTTTGGGTCTGGTTCCTCCCAAGGTTTCCTCCTTCTAGGGAGTGTTTCCTTGCCACCGTCGCCTTTGGCTTACTCACTGGGGGGTCTTTATGTGGCAGAAATGTAAAGTGCATTGAGACAATGTAATGTTGTCTAAATAAAATTGCATTGCATTGCATCACTTTGAGACTCTCCATTCATTCCTATGGACATTACCCTAATCCCCACGATGACGTCCTACCCAGCCCTATCCTTAACCATAAGTAACCAAAAAAGATACAAGACCTTTGGCATTGTTCGTTTTTTAATTGCAGTCATAGATTCAGGCTATCTTTGTGGGGACTGAGAAAGATGTCCCCACAAGACAAAAAGTAACAAGCTTATATCATATTGTAGAGACATTGGGTCCCTCCCCCCCCACACACACACACACACACACACACACACACACACAAACACACAATTTGTGTACATAGTGCCTGCCCCACTCAATATTCAACACCTCAGATCTCAGAAAGAGAGGCTCACTCAAGACCCATCCTTTTAAGATGGAAATCAGGTTTTTAGGGAGTAGGAGAGGCTCTAACATGAAAGACACGGCTCAAGCCACTTCAAGCTGTTTTTTTTTTTCCTTCAAGGATGCCAGCCTGTAAATTCATTTTTAAATATTGCAAATCCGTGACGGGGTTCAAAGCTCTCTGAGCATTCAGCATCTTCCAGAGCTCACTCTCAGAATTTAACGAGTAGCTATTCCAAGAGGGCGTACGACCCCGGCCCCCTGAAGCCTCCCCGTTTTGTTGGGGTCTATTCTTCAAGCTACACCTCGTGTGTGTGTGCAGCGACTCGCCAGGGACTGATATTCTGCAATCATTTCAACTTCGGTTAAACAAACAGAAAAGCAAAAAAAAAACTAAAAATCGGATCATAAAATGTTTTCACATAGCACTGGAAACCAAATGAGTATAGATTAAATTGATCAAGGCACAAATAAAGCTCTGTTGGTACACATAGGAACGAGGGCTTGATTCCCACCCTGCCATGCTGCTCTTCTCTGCCTAATTAGCTCACATTCTGATAAACGGGTTCCTCTCACCCCAAAGGATCCGTAGCGCCCTCTCCTGACAGCCGAGTGCGACTGGCAGTGGGAGGCCGTCGGTGCCCAGGGATTTATTCGGCATTCCAGATCAGAGGAAAATTGGGAGAAAATTAATTCTGTTACAATTGAAATGATGTTGATGAAAAGCCCTTTGCGCGCAGCTGGACAGATCGGATGCTTTAATTGTGCGACTGGCAGTTTTTATTGGCCCCCGTTAAGAATGACTGCACAGCAGCATTTTTAATGATCTCCCAGAAGCGTCTGGGGACCTAGCGATACATGAGCCCTCAAACGGGGGAATCGATTTCTCACGGGCAAGTTGGGGGCTTGGAAGGTTGTGGCGGGGGGGCTCTTGGTTGGCTTCTCTCATGCTGTAACCCATCACTAATACAATGCAGCACTGCTCCTTGGCACATAACGATTCATGTATAATTACCATACACAACAGAAATATTGCATTTACCTTAGCCAATAAACCTTTACAGTGCAACGTACATTATTGAAGTACATTAAAAGTGTGCAGAACTAATCTCATACCGTGGACCGGACATTCATTTGGTTACGAGCATATGCAACACATGGACAGTTTATGAATGCCCCTGTGATACACCAGACAGGCCAGAAGAGGAACCAGCACTAAGGAGTTACAAGGAGAAGCACCAGAACTTACCATTTGCTCTCGACTCACTCCAGCTCTAAGACAGAGAAAAACCTGCTTTATTATAATAAACAAGTAACAGGTGAATAGATAGGTTTGTCCTTTAACTTGGCCCATCCTATCAACGCCTGCCCTTCTAATTCAACCAAGTATGGTGTGGACCTATCAGAACACCCTTTGGGCGGGTCTTTGAGTGGTGCAGTATGACCGGTGTTTGCAGGAACCATTCACAACATGATGCACCTGTATTGTCGGTCACACGTACAGGAAGTCACTGCAGAGTTCAAACAAGCAACAACATCCTTTCCCAGCTATTTAGTGGAGAAAAACCAGACCTGCCAAGTATCCATGGGAGATCCGCGAGGCCACTTAAAGTCACGCGTCCTTTAGAGAGTGAGTCACCCTCACAAGAAAAGGTCAAGCCAGACAGCCCTCGCTCACACCAGTCTGCAAAGTCTGCCTGCCATTAATACCAGGCTCAGGGGTACTGTACTTTTGAAAGGTGGCTCAACTTAACCATAGTCACCTTGTGAATAGTAATTTAAAAAAGGCCTCTCTTTAAGGGCAGTGGGGACCCCAGCCACAATTGAATATATAATTACAGCTCAGCCACACGCAACTAGATTACTTTCAGAATGGGACCACTAGGGGGTCAAAAACAAACACTGGGGAAAAAGAAACAAGGATTACCCAACTAAAAAAAACAAACTAAAACACAACTAGGGGAAACAAGCAGTATTACAGACACTCAGGAGCATGAACACACAACAATGACTGACAGAAGAACAAATCAAAGGCAAGAACTTAAATACACTGATAACTGAGACTAATGAGGACAGGCAGGTGCAGAACATAAGATAATCAACCAATCATGGAAGGCGCGGGACAACGAGCAACAGATGGAACAATTTTCATTGGCCCTGAAGGAAAAGGAGATACTACACAAACAAAATAAACAAGAAAACGAAGTACTAAATAAAACCAAAAAACCCAAGGTGGGGAAACTCAAAAGTAAGCATAAAAACACTGGTGAACTGAAGCTCAATAAATACAAATGAACAGAGGCCAGCCTCAAACCCATGACCAGAAGGATTCACAGACTAAGCCACATGCTCAACACCCTAAGCTATGCACTGGTCCCAGGAATAGGGCAAAGACACAAGGGTGAAGGATAGAGTGAGGGGGAAGGCAGAATGACCCACAATGCCTGCTGGCCAAAGGGGAAAGGTCACAAAGGGAGGGGTCAGAGGGCACCGACCCTTACAAGCACTGTCTTATTGAACCGACATCAGGAGCAAGTTATTGACCGTGAAAAGCATGGAAGCACGTCAATACGGCTTCAATTACTGCACTAAAAACTCACAGGCTTCGATTAGCCCCCTATGTGTAAGAGAAAAAGTCCTGGAGGGGTTGGGCTTAAACCACAGCCTTCCAGCTAGGGCCAGACGGGTCCAGGGGGCAGGGTCTATATTGATAAGCAGGAGAACGTGGCATCCTTGTTACCCATGAGGCATCTTCCCCCAATGAGGCACCTTGGAGGCTGGTCTGAAGATGATAAAATCTCTCTCACAGTCAAAAAGATGAAGAAGCTAATGATCACTGATGTTCAAGCTCACGTTCACTGAGCATGGAAAGCTGAGTGTGCCCCTGTGCACGGCGACCAGACTCGGGGCCTTCAGGTTTCTGGGAGTTCGCATTACTGAGAGTTTCACGTTGACCAGAAACAGCTCTTCTCTGGTCAGTAAGACAGAGCAGTGCCTTCTCTGCTGGGTTAGTGATCCTATGCAGACCAGAGCACATGGGACGGGATGGAGAGTACAGCCAACGGCATTGGTCATAATTGGTAACCTGGAGCGTTTGTGAAAGGCAATCTCAGGCCTGCGAGTTCCAGGCCAGGACAATGTTCCATACATAAGTGAGGTTGCTGTCAGTTCAGTAGAAATGCATGAAGACTCATTTCCTTAAAGGCACAGAAAAAGCTGAGAGTGACAAAGGACCAGTGAGAAAAGACAACAACAAGTCAAGCATTGGTTCATTTTGTACATTTAATTGTTTCATTTTTAGATGTATTCACTAACTTACAAATTTAGCCCTTGCACTTTTAAGTAAAATGAGCACCATTCCCGAAATTAACTGCTTACCCAGTGCAGGGTCTCTGAGAGCTGGGAGCAGGAAGCCCAACTGAGGAAGCGCAGAGCGGGACTCCCACCCAAGGAAGCACAGTGCAGGAAGCCCAATTGAGGAAGCACACAGCGGGAAGTCCACCCAAGGAAGCACAGAGTGGGAAGCCCACTTGAGGAAGCACAGAGAGCGGGAAGCCCACCCGAGGAAGCACAGAGGAGGAAGAACACCCGAGTAAGCACAGAGTGGGAAGCCTACCCAAAGAAGCACAGAACAGGAAGCCCACCCAAAGAAACACCCAAGCAATGCATTGTGGGACAGGAACTGGGGGGATGTGTGCCCCCCAATATTTAACTTGCCATCATTCATCCCTCCAATAAATAGACTTTTATACTTAAATTATTAACTTGTGCCCCCCCCAACATCAAACCCTCTTCTATAGCACTGACTGAATATATGTCTGGGTTGCAGTAAGTCAGGTGAGTAATACCTCTTTAGCAGCCCCCTTCACATCAGCATGCTGTGCCCCCATAACCCTCTCCCCATCCTAGCATAGATGTCAACACTTCATCATGCATCACATTTAATGACACCCCACTCCTCACATGCAGATCACATGGGGGTGGAGACACTCAGATACTCATTGGAATGCATCTGGTGGTGTGGTGAACTCAGCTAGCTCTGGGGCCTCACTAATACAAGGTAGGGGGTTCAAGCCTGTGTTTGTGCATGTTTCCTTACACTGGAATGATCAGGTGGAGTAATGGAGATGGTTCATGGAAGTATAAAGGCATTCCATAGTCCTAGCTGCTGTCACAACCGATGGGATGAAGGAAATGGGAGAAGGCTTCATAAACTAATAAGAAGGATTTTGTTAAATAAAACAGATTGAAACATGATTATGGGAAATCCAAATGGGGGGGGAGAGAGAGAGAGAGAGAGGAGGCAAGGCCAACACAGCACTACAATGTTAATGGCGGAACTAGGGAACACAAGCCTGGGAAGCAGCTAATTACAGGACCAACGCGGGAGCAAACAAGAGGCAGCTGGGAGCAATTAACATGAGGGCAGGAATGGGAGGCGAGACAAACAATCACCAGGCACGGTTTGTTAGGGCCACACCGAGGAGAAAACAGTAGGGTTAGACAGACATGGCGGGCAGGACGTGACAGACACTAAACAATTATTTATAAGTTGCTCATACTTAATGGCCAGTGAGCCATCTCCTGGCCAAATCTCCCCGGGGGACCGTTGATGGCCCTTGAGTACAGTGAACACATAAGGGGATTTCATTTTAGGCTTTTGAAAATGTGATGTAGAGGAAAGATCATGGAAGTCTACACACTGATGTACACATTTGGTCTTCCGGGCTGCGTGAGGACATAGATGGTTTAAAAATATTAGATTAAATGGATAGATAGATAGATAGATAGATAGACGAAGTAATGAGAAGATTGCAGTTTCTCATATTCAGTTAAACCATAAATAATAAATAAATAAATAAGATCAAATAAATAAATAAAAAGGAAGCAATAAAATATATAAAATGACAATATGGGATCTAAGAATACAAAGATAAATTAGTGCAATTGACACTGCTGTGTACCGCACATCTGTATAAAGTGCTATGGACAGATGTTCCTAGTCCAGACTATTTTAATTACCTCAGGAAGCAAAGACATTGATGGGCTTTTTCACGATATGTAAGGTACTTGCAGGCGATGCTAATGTGCTCTCCCAGGAATGTAAAGGAGGAAGCGATTTTCCCCGCTGTGCCTCCAATGTGAAAGTGCGAGCAGTCAGGATCTTCCTAAAATCCACAAGCATCTCCTTCGTTTTCTCCACATTAATGGAGAGATTGCTACTCCTGCACCAGCTTTCCACGCCTTCCACCTCCTGCCTGCATGCCGTCTCATCACTGTTAGTAATGTGGGGTCTTCAGCAAACTTCACGATATGATGGTTCCGGTGTTTAGCTAAGCATTGGGTTAGCAGCGAGTCCAGCAGGGGGCTCAGAACGCACCCCTGGCGGGCACCCGTGTTGAGGATGATAGGGGAGGAAAACTTGTTGTGGATCGTGATGCCCAACCCCCCCACTGCTTCTTTGTGTATGTTTCCATGGTTACAGCACGGCGACAATAACCTCCAGCACGAGTTGGGATGCTGTCTTCATTCTGTTGCTGGTCACAAGCTTTTAATGTCAGTCATGAGGCATCAAAGAACACAACCCCCCTCCTCTTGCTAGGTGGTGGGCTAATATGATTAAGGGCCGATTAATGAACATCCTCCTTAATCTTTGCAGCAGTCCGGTGCTAGAGTAAGGAGTCTGAGAGCCCGATTTAAATTGGGAGCCAATGGGTCCTAAGCCAAGCCTCAGGGCTCCACATGTGCTCATAGCGTCCATGCGGAACAGGGCAGCTGTAGAAACCTCAAGGCATCAGTAGAAACTTCTGTAGGAGGGCATGGCCTCTTCTGGCTGCGTGACCACGGAGGCCCTTTTGCCAGGAAGATCATGAAAACACCATACATGGCAGCTGAAGTGACGGTTAAAGGGTCACTCAAATACTGATTAGAAGGAAAGATACAACGATTTCAGGATGACAGGAGTAAGGAAAAAGCTCTTTCCACATAATCTGCGGATAAACATACGAGAGATTTACTCCACGGATGCATTTTTCTTAATTGCTGAAATGAAGGCAAGCAAAAGCAAACAAAAAAGTGAATGTTAAAATATCTTTTATGGTCAGTTTCAGATAAATGATGTGTGGAGTCATACATACGCTGAAATATCGCTCTAAGTAATAAATAAAATATGAATTACAAAGAATACACTCAATGGCCATTTTGTTAGGCACAACTGCTTGTTGAAGCAAATATCTAACCAGCCAATCATATGTCAGCAGTACAATGTATACATCATGCAGATACAGGTCAGGAGCTTCAGTTTATGTTCACACACACACACACACACACACACACAAACACAGATACCACGTATTCCTATGTTTATGAGGACACTCCATTCATTCCTATGGGCATAACCCTCATCCCAACTACGACACCCTTAACCCCTACTCAACCCATAACCTTAACCATAGGTAATCAAACAAAATATGTGACTTTTGGCATTTTTAGTTTTTTGATTGCAGACACAGATTTTTGTAAAATTGAGGTTATCCTTATGGGGACCAAAAAAATGTCCCCACAAGGTAGAAAATAAGAGGTTTTTATCACATTGTAGGGACATTGGGTCCCCACAACGTAATATAAACATGACCACACACACACACACACACGCACAGCCTTGTCAAAAAAGTCACCATTTCAATTAAAATCAGCAAGTAATCAAGAGCCAATGACTGGATCATTATTACAGCTCAGCAACGTTATGCAGCAATAAAGTGAAGTCAGCTGAGTACCTGAATCTACTGAATGGCCAGGTTATACCATCAATGGATTTTTTCTTCCCCAATGGCATGGGCATATTCCAGGATGGGAATGCCAGGATTCATTGGGCTAGAATTGTGAAAGGGTGGTTCAGAGAGCATAAGGAATAATTTTCACAAATGATTTGGCCACCACGGAGTCTTGACCTTAACCCCACAGAAAGTCTTTGGGATGTGCTGAAGAAGACTTTACGGAGTGGTTCAGCTCACCTATCATCAATACAAAATCTCAACCAGAAATGAATGCAAATCTGGATGAAAAAAAATGTTGAGATGTTGCATAAGCACCTGGCACCAAAGCCATGATGAAGGTGCACCATAATCAAAGCTAAAGGTGGTCAGATGAAAGATTAAAGTGTGTGAAGTGTGTTTTTTGTTGTGGCCAAGCAGTGAGTGTGTGTGTGTGTATATATATATATATATATATATATATTCTCAAACCAATGCTGCAAGGAAGTCTAAAATAATCCTTAATGCTAAACTGAAAAATTATATTTGATTCATACAGACGTTTCTTAATCTCAACAGTTGATGAGACAAATGTTTTAAGTAATACAACATATAATTCAATATTTAAAACTGAGATCTATTCGTGAGGCTATTCGTTTCGTTGTGTGCAATTGCGCCCCCAAGTGACCATTAAACAGAACTGCAGATTTGTTTTGGTGTCAGTTCGGAAACATGCGCATAGCGTAGTGTTTGCAAACCCAATCCTCAGGAACCCCCAGAAAGTCTACACGTTTACTCCCTCCTAGCACCCAACCAATCAAGAACGCAAAATACCGGGAGCTGGGAAACACACTTGACACTTGCTATGTTTAGCCAGTTTAGCTTGTTTTTTGAAAAAAGAACTATGGCGGATACCGATTCCTGGACTCTTACCGAGGTACGGGCACCGATATCATCATACGTGCCCGGTGACTGCTTTGTTATTTATGCAAGAAAATGCACATTTCAGTTTCAACTAGCAGCCTTCTTGGAATTTTATAAAGGTATTTATTTTAATGTTTTAATTTCAGCCATAACCAGAATATCTGACAATGAATAAAAGTAAAGCTTGGATGTTTCTTTTACTTCAACTTTTTCACTTGTAGGGGCACCTACTATTTAGGCGGAATTCCCCTTCTCTCTTACCCATGCCCATGCGTGGAAGGGCTGGTGTTCACCCATGCTTAAGCCGGGAGTGGGTGGGCGCGGGCTTTCTGTGTGTTTTGTGCAGTCGGAATAAAGATACCTGTTTTTTGGCGCTCCGTTTGCGGCTGCTGCCTCTTTCCTTTTTCTGCCGCACCCCGGCTCCACAGTGGTGACCCCGACGTTTCGGTGGGTTTGTTTTTCGCTGTCCTGGTGCGGCCAGGTGGCAGTTTGATTCATGCAGGCGGAGGCACAGTTCGCCTTGCGCGACATTAATGACACTACCCGATCCCACAAATCTAAGATTTTTCCACCCAGTTGCCAGGGGCATCCATTTTTTTGAAGGTTGACCTGGTGCATGGCTACCATCAGGTCCCAGTACATCCGGGGGACGTTGCACCCCGGTTGGGCTTTTCAAATTTGTTTGGATGCCTTTTGGGCTTAAAAATGCTGCCCAGTCTTTTCAGTGGCTAATGCTCAGTGTCCTGAAGGACCTTCCATTTCTGTTTGTCTATCTGGACTACATTCTGGTGGCCAGCAACACCAGGGCTGACCACATAGCTCACCTTCAGACCCTTTTTGAGCGTCTGAGCAGTCATGAGTTGATTATCAACCCACAAAAGTGCCAGTTTGGTTGGTCCTCCATTGATTTTCTTCGCCACTCCATCACAGCCAATGGGGAAGTTCCTCTGCCTGCCAAAATGGAGGCCATCTCTGCATTTCTGCAGCCTGCTACGGCCAGGGCCCTGCAGGAGTTCCTGGGCATGGTTACGTTCTACCATCATTTTATCCCACAGGCTGCCCAGCTGATGCGGCCGCTGTACGGGGCTCTTAAGGGTAGGACGGCCAAGCAGGTTCTTGAGTGGACTGATAAGTAGACCCAGGCTTTTGTGGCTACCATGTCTGCTCTGGTCAACCCGACCAAGTTGGCCCACCCATTGCCTAATGCTCCAATCTCGCTCACCAATGATGCCTCAGAATACGTACAGCACCTTTGACCATGAGCTTCTTGGCATGCGCTTGGCTGTGCGTCACTTCCAGTTCCTCATAGCAGGCCGCCCAGTCACGGCATTTGTCTACCACAAGGCCCTGACGTTTGCAATGACTAAGACTCTGTGAATTAGTCTATGGGCAGAACGGGGGGGGTACCAGGGAACTTCCTGCCCATCACCACAACCCCTAGGTGCACCGGACGCCAGCGCTCCGCTCTGCAGGACTTGGCTGGGGCCCTAGTTCCAGGGCCCACGACTCAGCATTCCTAGGTTCCCCAGACTCATGTTCTGGAGGGTTTGGCTGAGGCCATATACGTCTTTCTCCGGCATGATGCTGATTGGGGCCCGCTGCGGCCGGCTTACGACGGCCCGTTCCGTGTGCTCCAATCCGAGGACAAGTTTTTCACGCTGGAGGTTGGGGGCAGGCCAGACCAGGGACACCCCTGGCTGCTGCGCGTCCGCAGTGAACTGCTCCAGCAGCAGGCGGGTGTCCAATCTCTCCATCCTCCCAGCCCACTGTGGCCCGTTCTGGTCGAGTGGCGTGGCCTCCCCACAAGTTGAACTTGTCTGTCTTTGTGAATTCTGGGGGGTCGTGTGTAGGGGCTTCTACTAATTAGGCAGAATTCACCTTCTCCCTTACCCATGCTCATGCGGGGGAGTGTTGGGTTTGTGCGGCTTTCACAGTGTTTTTGTGCAGCCGGAATAAACAGAGCTGTTTTTTGCCGCTGAGTTTGCAGTTGCTGCCTCTTTCCACACACTGTGTGATTTGTGAGTCTTAACAAGCAGCAAACCTACCGCCGGACCCACCATGGGGGTTACGCTTGAGCAGAGCTTAATTTGAAATGAGCTTGATAAAGGCAGGTGGTGCAACCACAATTGTTTAAATGCCAAAAACAAACAGGAATTGACGATGTTTGATGCATTTTTGACACTTACATTGTTACTATATGAAGATTTTTATTTGGAAAAAGCCATTGTAAAATATAAGCTGATGACATTTTTCTGTTGGCAAAAACCTTATTTGTCATACGCCCGGCTACATGAGGATTTTAACTTTACTGGATGGCTGTTCCAACTTCTTACAGCAGGTGGCAATGAAACACAGAAAGGTTGGTGATATGTGGGAACAGATTCAAAAAGATTAAGATAAACTTGAAATATTCTGGAAAACAGAATGTGGTACTGAAAATAAACACTGAAAGGTGATTATGTAGAAATAAGTCAAATGCATATGGAACAGAAAGCACCATATTGTATTGTAACAGATGGAGTGCTTCCTGACGTGTTATGGCTGTAGCATGTCAGCAGGAGGCGCTGTGGTATCTGATGGCAGCAGGCAGGAACGATCCCCAGTAGAGTTTTTAAGTACAGCGTGGTAGAATTAACTGGTGGTTAAATTCCAGGATAGCGCCCCCTGAAGCAGAGAGGGCAAAAAAGAGCTAGAATTCCTGATGAGTTTGTTTAGCGTCAGTCCTGTGAGGGAGCTGGCCTTCCTGATGAGTTTGTTCAGGGGCAGTCCTGTGACGGAGCTGGCCTTCCTGATGAGTTTGTTCAGCGTCAGTCCTGTGACGGAGCTGGCCTTCCTGATGAGTTTGTTCAGGGGCAGTCCTGTGACGGAGCTGGCCTTCCTGAT
>JAODKM010000211.1:0-15233 GCA_026780845.1 Petrocephalus sullivani
TCACAGTTTCAGTCTGGTAGAGAAGTGTTTCTTTCTCGATCCCACAAGCACCACTGTTAGCCTGTCTGCTGCATAGATTATTTTGGTAATGCAAAACCGATTACCTGTACTCAGCAACGTTGCTCCACTTTCCACAAAATTGATTCGACCATAAGGTGTCTTTTAAATAATACATTGCCTTTACTGGAAACATCAGTGGAAGGACTCACTCAATGGGCTTCGTGATGAAAGTGCATTGCCATTTTGAAAAATATTGTACATTTGTATGCAGGAGTATGATTTGTTGAGCTCTGGCAGAGTCAGGGGAGTTACTAAAGCTTTACTGGGGCACAGCTGATCAGTACTGGGGCACATGCCCCAGTAAAAGGGGCCAAGCGACGCCCGTGGGCAGAGTCCATATCCTTTTAGGTTCAGTACTGTCCTCCTAGATACTGTCTGTTAAGCTTTACTCATTTCAGTTTGCTGTCCACACCTCCATAATGCTCATCCAATGTCATCTAGCACTAAGAGGCACATAAATGGAGAAATAAAAAGGGTAATATTGAAAATGTATCTTCTAACCTTGCTTGCCAGCCCCACCAAATCACACCCTTCAGGCTGGGTCTATGTCTAAGCAGAATTAAAACATTTACGTGTCAGAAAGTGATTTCACAACCAGTTTAGATTTTCTTCATAAATTAAAAATGTGTAAATGTGTGCAACTGATGTCAGAGCACATCTGTCAGATACCCTACTTTTTCTTATATTTAATAAGAATCTTCAATCACCAAAGGTAATTAGTTGTAGGTATATATCTAGCATCAGAAACTCACATTCATATACTATGACCCATGTTGTTTAGGGTTTATGCCTGCCTCGTGATGCTGGGGATCCTGGATGGACACGCCTAGGGAGTTAATCAGCATTAATCTCCATGACTACACCAGGCAGTGTCTTCATATTAGGCAACGTCACTCCACCCCATTCATCCACAATTATGACAAACCACCTGCTGATCGCCTCACACAGATTGCACAGATGGTTGCTTTTTCAGCTGTCCATGAAAAGCAAAATGGCGCTTCTCAATGCTTACTGACTGCTGTCATAATTGCACCGGGGAGATCCATTCCCTTTATTCTGTGCTTCATTAAATAGCAGCTCGGCTTTCCTGAATCTTGAAAACCGAACACAATAAATCAGCCAGGAAGATCAGCACTTATTAGTGGTGTCAGGGCATTTTTTTGTAAATATGTGGAGCAATACAAAATAATGAACAATAACATTTTCATATTCATCATTCGCACCCCATTCATCATTCTCTCTCCTCTTGACTGAGCTGGGATGAGCCTAACTGCATAGGTTCCTGTGAGTTTCTACACAAAGTTGTGAGTGTAGTGCACATCTACTAAGTAGGAGGAAAAGGCTGACCCAGGAACCTCTCCCACTGTCTGTCCCATGAGAGAAGATCTGTGAGTGAAAATCAAGAAATCCTGCTTCTCTCGCAGTTCACCAGCTGATCTTTAATAGCATCTGAGAGGCTATGATAAAAGACAGTGTACAGGGATTCATTCTCCCTGTGACTTTCACTTGCGATGGCTCTATACAACATTCTATTCAACAGTGTACTTGGCCACTAATGTTTTCACATTTTGAACAGCAATAAGGTGTCTGGCCACCAACTAGCCCCTGGCTGGATGATGAAAAAGTGCCCAAATTTCTGAACAAATGGAGCGCTGTCCAGGCAAAATGGGTACTGGCTCCTATATAGCCATGTGGGATAATGTAAGCCACCTTTGACCTTTCTGACAGGAAATGATGCAATTGCAGCACAAAGTTAATTTGCCATTGCCATTGGGAGTGCCATTGAAGTACAGACATGACCAGCCTGCTGCCTGCGGCCCAGCCGTCCTGAAAGGCCACTTAATTGAGCCATTGACTCATTATATAGCCAACGTTGACACTTCTAATCACATTATCTGACTCATTTCTGGTGTTGCAAGCATGCCCACAGAAAACCACAACAAAATGAGCTCACGCCCCTTAACAGTGAATTGCAAAAAACTGCAAGGTGAGTACAAACAAGCTGAACCCAAGAGTTCCTAACCAAAAGGGGTCCTTCAGTAAAAGACATACAATCAAACGGGACCTGGGGATTTCATAGTCCAAGAGAAAGAAAACTGACAAAATAGAAATTTAAATGACTCAAAAGATTGACTTTTATGACTCAGAACAATTAGATAGTGGACTCAAATACCTGCCTAAACTTAAAGAGGTAATAATCAGCACGTGTGGTCATGGGAATGAGTGCAGAGCTGAAAAATAATTGCTTCTGGCTGCTCACTGGTGCCCTCTGGTGGTCTCTGCCGCACCTGGCCGCAGATGTGACAGTACTAAAGCTTTATATAAAAATTATTCTTTCCATAGATTACAGACTTCATAATCAAAAGTGCAATAAAATATCTGGGGAAGTGCACAGAAGCTATACTGCATTTAAACGCAACTGGGCCCTAAAATACCAAACATGCAGGGGGTTGTGATGGTGTTTAGAATTGCTGCCCTCCAAGACGTTGGCCTGCGTTTGATTCCTGGCCACTGTGTGGAGTTTTGTAGGGTGGTGAGTCTCGGTCGCTTAGGAGTTTGTACCTGTCTCTGGTTGTTGGTTCATATCCTGTGTTTGGCAACGTAAGGCTTGCTGCATCTCTAGGAGGGCATAGTGTAAAAAAGCATGCTGGCCACTATGGACTGATAAGACATACTTAGCAGCTTTCCACACACATCAAAAGACTTCAGCCTCCTCAGACAGTAGAGTCTGCTCTGGCCTTTCTTAAGAGCAGTGCTGTGTTGTCTGCCCAGTCCAGTCTGCTGATCCAGTGCGCCCCCCCCCCAGGTATTTGAAACCCTGCATATCACCTATGGATCTTCTAGTATGGTCTTTTAGCCAAAGTAACCGATCCAGGGTTCCTGGATAAACAGCTGACCCAAAGCTATTTTCACATTTATATGTCTCAATGCTTCATAGGAGAATAAGTTGTAGATTTTCCATTCAGAATGAAATTATGAAAGCTTTGTACTGCATACTCTGCCTAAAATTACAAATTTAAGAACTTAAGAACTGCCACAAAAGATTTCCTTGCTTCATTTTTAAAACCACGGCTTTGCTAGCACCAATTATTCATAGCTTACTTTACAGAGATTTTCACTAGGTATATCGAAAAAATGAGTCTTAAAGTTTCAATAGAGAGCTATTAACTTTGAAAGAGGTTAAGATGACTGTGAAAATGCACTGAAAAAAAATAGATATATACCCTATAATTCACCTCTTGTTAACTCATCCAACTCACCTAATTCAAGATAATTTCTCTACAGCTCAGTATTGAACTAAACTTATTATTAATTTTTATTAAGGTACAGAAAAATAATTTGCTTGAAACAGATTGTAGTGCAATACCTCAATCAAGTTTTGAGCGACTGTGAGCTGAAGAAAATAATATTGAATAAGATGAGTTGGTATGAGCATTACAGCATAAACTGGAAAGGGATTCTGAATTGCATGCTCTATGGCTAACCCAAAATGCTGGAGTAAGTATTGTAAACAGCCAGAAAAAGGAAAATTCAGGATGGACCACAATTCAATTGTCTCATCCTTAAATTGGAACTGAAAGGTCCAGCCCCTGCATACCGAACTAATCAAATTAATTTGCATAATTTGAAACAGATTCTCAGATTACAGAATGTTGGTCTTCTTGTAATCAGTGTTAAACCAGATGATTGACAAACCTTCATCTGGTTTATGAACCAGTATGCCAGGCAAAATAAAGGATTACCCAAGTACTCTGAGCATTTATAGATTACTCTATATACAAAGTCATATGGATGACAGTTGAGGTTTGCAAATAGAATCCAAATCGCAGGATGAAAATTGTGCTTGCAGAGAAATCATGGAAATGATATTTCAAATAACTCCCCTGTGATGACATAAACAGACACCAATGCAAACATGTAATTAAAAAGTTCAGCAAATGTTTTTATAACATGGTAATACCATACAGGGTCCAGTTTCAACAGTGGAAGGGACAAAATCAGCACTGAATCCCACCCACTTCCTTAGAGACATGTCCCATACCCAAATCTACTCCCTTCATCCTAAACAATTTCTGAGAAAGCAATCATTTAAGGAAAGAGACTATTCATCATCATCACACATATTTTGTGGCAGTGAGGGCAGGGGTGTGATAAGTTGCTTGACGACGCACCTTTCTGGACCTGTGCTTGGTTTAGGCTGTGCAGAGAAGGTTGTAGTATACCGTGTCCTTACACATGAACTCTCTCCAGCTCTCACTGTTTGCTGTTATTTGCTCCCAGGTGTTAAGGTTAATGTATAACTTATTGGGATTGGCCTTATATATTGGGGGTGGTGTGTGGCTCAACAGGCTAAGCCTTGGTGCTTGTGATCAGGAGGTCACCAGTATGAGTCTAGCTTAAAAAAGTTACATGTCCTTAACTCCCAGCTCCCTGGACACCACAATGTGGCTGACCCCTCACCGTGACCCCAAGCATGTTCTTACCAGCATGGAGAGCAAACAGAATTGAGTTGTGCAAGGATTTCCTCCTTGTCCCATATCGTGAGAATTAGGCAGTGGGTAGGTCTCATGAGGTCTGGTCTGCCAGCTTTTTGGACTCCTGCCAGAAATCCATGCAGGCCAGCCTGGTTTTCATCAATCAGGTACAATAGACACCTGAGCATCACTCAGGCTAGGTGGTTTGTTGTGTCCGCCTCTGTCGGATGCTGTGGAAGTTGTTGCATTTCAGAACTGAACCCCATGGTGCTTCCCATCTATTGTTTATTGAGTTTCAGTTCTTTAGCAGTGATAGGCCCATCCTTGGTGCATAGGGGAATCACACAATGGTAGGAAAGAGACAGGCATGGAGTGGGACTAATTTACCGCCCGGGAGTTTAATGTCAACTATCAGCCCATTTAATCTTCTTTCTGAAGGAACTTTGATAAATAATGCACAATTCAAGTCTTATTATCCCAATACATTTATTCCTGACATTTCAAGAACAAAATAAATAATAAATAGCACGTTGAACTGTTCAAGCAATCCCGCCTGCTCTCTTAATAACATCCATCGTTTGAGTAACTTCCAGTGGTTAGTAATAGCAAGCGATTAGTTGTGACACCTCTGCAACCGTGCACTGCACTCGCTCTGTTCTAATGACGAGTGATCACAGTGACATGCATGCTGCGTATTTGTGCATTTATCTGTGCGGAGCGATCGTGGTCTAGTGCGTGTGTGTGTGAGAAAACTTGCTGTTTAACATTCCAAAGCATTGTTACAGAATTTAAAACATAACATTAATTTGTTTTTTGTTTTACACTTTAATTTCATACTTGTTTTACTCTCACAAGTCTCCGGGCCTGAAAAGAGAGTATTAGTAACTTCTTAACTCAATCAGAAATATTAGCTAAAGATAAATTTATTCAAATAATAATTTCATAAAATTAAATTAAACTGTGACAGATCAAATTACAAATGCACAAAGTCTACAGTAAGATAAGTTTCCACAGGGACTCTGTATTGTTTGCACAAGATTCTATCAGCTGTTCCTGAACCATTAGAGTCCTTACCCAGAACTGGAAATCATCGAGTTGAACTCCAGCCTTTCAGTGTATAATTAGGCAACATCTGAACGCCACGCTTGCTAGATGGCTTTCAACTGGGGGTGATTCAAAAGAATGACTTCATTTTTAAACTGGGAAGGAGAGTGAGACCTTTGCCTCAGTCTCCTCAAAGAACATTATTTTTGAGAGGTGGCCTCCTTGCACTGCTCGCTGAATATGTGCTATGAACAACTGGGCCACTGAAGTGGTAATTACTGCTCTGAATAAGGAAGCCAACACTGGCTCTTGGTTCAGTCGCAAACCCAAACCCTTTAGCCATCTGGGCTATTCAGGCTGGAGCCAGCCACCCAGAGCACAAGTGACCACATCCTTTAATGTGTGGCCTTCACTTCTGCAGAAGTGGCCTTTCTAACATCTGGAAGGAAGGCCCCTTTGCAATCCATAAGCACCACCTCACTAATTCTCACTAATGCTCGCAGGAAATTCCTTGAAGCAGTGCAAGGAATTTTATATTAAGACTAGATTAGATTAATTTCCTAAAATTAATAATGTACATAAATCATATTTAATGAGAGCACAGGCATCAATAAAGCCTCAGTGCTTTTTTCAACCTGCTGATAATGCTTTAAATGCTGCGACTACAGAAGGGGAGGATCTATGGGAAGATAATTATGATGTGGTCAATCCTTTTCCAAGATATCATCCTGATATATACCATCATGCACTAAAGATAATAGGTGTGCCAAATGCCATCACTACATAGCTGTCTGATGTATCTCTGTCCACTGCTGGGCTATTGTGAAAAAAGTGCTGGTGACCACATGTATGTGGTGCATTGTGGGTAACCGCATGAGTACAACTTTCATTGTCCCCTTTTCAACCATTCGGTTTCTTCTGTCTTCCTTTTTTAGTCTGTGCATTTCATTATACTGTGTGTACTGGGACTAGTTTCTTTGCAGCCTTGACAGACATGTTCTATATCTCATTACGTTTATTTGGCAGCTGCTTTTGTCTAAAGCGATATACAAGTAAGAATCAAAGCGAGCAGGGTGAGACACTGTCTCTGGCGCAATTGGGGTTAAGGGCCTTGCTCAAGGGCTGAATGGTGACACCACACTGACAGCCACAAAATTTGACCCAGCGACCTTCCAATCACAGGCATAGAGTCCTAATCCCCAGAGCAACAGACCACCCAGGCATTTTAATGAAATACAATCTTAAAATATCCCATCTTGCCCCGATCAAAGCTTGGGGTCAGAGTGTAGGCATTTGCCCAGCACCCCTGGCAGGGTGTGTGGTTGGAAGTTTGTATAAATTGTGTGACCAATGAGGTATTGGAAGGAAACGTTAGTGAACTTTCTTTGACGAAGATCTTTATATATAAACACATATACATTAATACATACATTTATATAAAATATTATATCATGATATCGTCTCATATTTTTCATATTGCCATTTAAAAGCAACATAGTGTCTGATGCTTAGCAAGAAGCCATGTCTGCATTACAGTGGTGATCTTTGGAAAATAAGCAGTCTTTATTTAATGGTGACTAAGGTAATTCGTTTGCAGCTCATCTGGGATCAAAGAGGGGAACAGAAAATATGCAGGAAGCAGATAACCAAGCTTTGTTTCGTAAGGCCAGAGTGGCCGACACTTCAAGTAAGTGATCTTGCTTGGATAAGTCTGTTAACAGAAGTAGAAATTAGACCTATATACTAAAGTGTCAACGTTTGTGTCAATTTGCTGTATTTTTAAAAGATTCTGTATATGTGGGTCACACTGTGAAGCATGAAGGAAGTCATTGATCACCTAGACTCTGGAATACACTTCCTCACAGTCAGCAAGAGATATAATCTTTTAACCGGCATCAAGGGAAAGTGCATTTATTTTGTGTTATAGTGCTACAATGTAGCTACAAGTACTTAATATTCTCTGTGTTGTTGTTACTGTTGCTGGCCTATATTCATTGCTTCCTTGTATTATTGTTTGCATTGTAAAGCATCCTTGAGTGTGAGAAAGCTGTATATATAAAAAGAGAGTCCAACTGGACACACAAAAAAGACACCCTATTTTATATTCTGGAACCAGCAAAACTCCCACCTGTAACACTAATGCATAGATAAACGCAAAAATCAACCAACAGTTAATGAGTGTGCTCATCGTACTCAGTTTCAAAGGAGTCAAGGGTCATGACCTCATCAGACACAGCAGGGCAACCAATAATGTAAAGAAAAGGCAACACGATTCTGACATTTCACCTAGCATGAAAAACAGAGCCTTCTATCTAGACTGCACAATCATATTTCTTAAATGTAGAATGTGAAACGTAAACAGCTGAGTTCCGTATCTTTCCTATATTTTTTCAGGCTTTGAATGTTTACTGAAGCCCGCTGAGCATTTCAGGCTTTACTTAGGTTATCCTTCTAGCCCAGTTACATTCAGGGATTGTCTGCATGTTTATGCACTATTTTGTTGTATGTCAGGGTCGGTGCCCACCTGACCCTGCCCTTTGTTTCTCCTCCATGTTTGACCAGCAGATGTTGCTGGCCATCTTGTCCTTCTCCCTGCTGCATGCCTTAGTGTGTTGCCCTTGCTTCCTGGACTGCCACATAGCTCAGTGGGCTGAGCGCGTGGCTTCGTTATCTCCTGGGTCATGGGTTCTGTTATTTTGCATTTATTGTGGTTTTGTTATCTAGTGTTCTGTCTTCCCCTTTGAGTTTTTCGGTTCTAGGTTTACCCTCCTCGAGTTTTTGGTTATTCTGTTCCATTTATTATCCTAGTGTATTCTAGAGTATTGGTTAGTGTTTTCTAGTTTCAGTGTCTGTAGCGTTCCCTAGGTCTGTGATAGTTAATTGGTTCCACCTGTTGCTCGTTGTCCTGCTCCTCCTTTGACCTGATTAGCTTGTCCTCACCTGCTCCTCGTTACTCCTAGTTCTGTTGGTCATCCCTGCCTCTGGCTAGTTGTAGCGTTCTGTGTATTTAAGTGCCTGCTTTTATTCTGCTCTTCACTGGGTCATTGTGTATTGTATGGTGTACGCTCTGCTTGGTGTTCAGTCCAGCTCCCCAGTCATGTGTAGTTTTAGTTCCTGTAGTATGTTAATTCTTAGTTGTTCCCTGTTTTGGTTTCTTATCCCTTGTGTGGTTGGTTAATTTTGTAGTTTCTCGACTTCTGTTTTCCCCAATAAACCCCTTTATTTTAGAACCGCCAAGTGGATCGTCACCCTCATTCCCCGCGTGTACCATGCAACGCCGCCGGCACCATCACAGCTGATTTTACTTTAATTACAGAACGCCTGTTTTGTAGTGTTTATTACTGATGTATTAATGAAGACACACTTCAATAGCAATAGGATTACCAGTGGGCTTCTTGGCTTTGGCATATATTAATGAAAGAGGTGCAAAATTCAAACACATAAACCGTTTCACTGGGTGAAAGAAATGTTAGTTGACAAAGCTTTATTGTCATATAATGAATGGTTTCATTATCTTTCCAATTTCTGAGCGACTGCAATTATTGTTGCATTTGACGTGTCATTTGCATGCCAACATATAAATCATTCTGTGTTGTTGAAACTAACATAGCATTCATGCAGAATGTGATTCCTAAATCCATTAGCTTTACACACTACATAATATAACAGTTGCTTTTAACTACAAAGTAAAATAACATACAAATATAATAGGGTCTCTTCATTTGACTAATTCCATGTGTGTCAATAACCACGTGGCAAACTTAAACACATGGGAAATCATACCTTTTTCTGCCCAGCAAAAGGGATGCTTATTATTATTATTAATATTCTTACTGCATGTGCCCTCTCATGGGTTGGCTGTACCCTGCTTTGGCCTGTAACTTCTAGAATGCTGTTTCAAACCCAGACATGTGCTCTTTAGTGGAGAGGCATACATTAAAGTCCTAGTCTTCTGGCTGCCTGCAATTCCTCAAATGACTGCTAGGAGGCGCATAAAACATGGCTTTGTCTGTAATACTTTATTTTAGGCTGGTCAAGAGGATTATTCTGTTATAAGGATTCATATGGGCTCTATACCAAATAATAGGCAACATTTCTAGTATATGAGTATTACTGAGTTGACTTACCAAATACATTTCTCTTATATAGCCTCAGTAGAATGATAAGGTGAATGTTAAGTGATTAATAGAATGCAAGCGTCTTATAATGCCCATCCATTCCTCCTGTTCATATTTAAAACCAATGACAAAATGACCAGTGTTAAATTTGTAAGTGCTGGCTAACAATAAAATGTAGTTTTCTAAAATTATCATACAGTTGCATAAATTATGTCTGACTGAAACATTTAGAATCTATTATTAGCATTTTAACCTTTATGTGAAAAATGTAAATGATAATCTTAAGTCAATGTATATCCTGGAATTAATTTTTTTATGTAATGCAGGAGCTACTCATCATTATGATTAAACCCTAGATCTTGTCCTTACTGATATAATTAAAGAGTATTATGAAGGAGCTTACTGATAAATTTTCTTACACTGACCTCTACAATAAATATTGCGCTACTCATAAAAAATTATTTTTCTAAATGCCAATGGAATACAAACTGTAGTCAGACATTAAGGTATGCTTTTCAATGACCAAAAGAGAATTTCCACTCTGCTAAATTAGTTTTATCTGTCTTGGGAAAATAGCCAAGTAAACTATAAAAGTGCCCACTATGACTTGGTCAACATCCTTCTTTAATCAAATTTATGATAGTAAGGAGCACTCTACGCACACTGAAACAGCACTTGTCATCATAATAAATGTCTTGCTTCCCTTCTATTGTAATACCTCTGCTCTTGTGCCTAGGTATAAGTGCCACTTTTGACATTAGGGATCATCATATTGTCTTCGGCAGATGGGATAGTTTTGCTGGTGTCAGTAAATGGGGATTTTCTTGTCTATATCTTTTCTCTTCCATTTTGAGCAACCAATGCCTCTAAAGGCTATCATACGTAAGAATGATGTTAATTACTGACACTGCATAGATTATACACGTATCCCAGTTTCTGTCAAATTGAGTGCAATATCTCAACTTTTTAAGCCTGAAGAATTGTGTAACACAAGTGTATAATGGACTGAATGTCTTCTCTGTGTTGGTCACATAACACAGAAATAATATGCACAGCTGCTAAGTAACAGACATCCATTCTCAGGCTTTACACTGGATCGCTGTGGCTTTAGGGTCAATGTGGCAAACTCCATGGCATACTGTGGTGTTTTTTTGACACGGAAGAGCTCTATCTTATACTAAACTCTGTCTTCAATCTAGAAGACATAGCTAAGTTTAGCATAATGTCTGTCAATGTTAAAAAATCCTGTTTTAACTTGAAAATACATTACTGTAACACTTTTTTGGCTTCACAATTTCATCTATAAACTGTATTCAGCTTGTGAAAGATACCACAGCAAGATTTGCAAGTACATACTAGCTCTGAAATCACTCTGGCTCCCTGTCAAATGTAGAGTTTTAAATAAATTTATTTAAATCCAAGTTTTAAATAAACTCTCACCAGTTTGTCTTAGGGAGGAACTTTTCTCATATTCCGCTTCCTTATGCTGGTTATAGATAGATAGATAGATACATAGATAGATACATAGATAGATTAGATAAAGAGATATATAGATAGACAGACAGATAGATAGATAGACAGACAGATAGATAGATAGACAGACAGATAGATAGATAGATACATAGATAGATACATAGATAGATTAGATAAAGAGATATATAGATAGACAGATATATAGATAGACAGACAGACAGATAGATAGATAGAGAGAGAGAGAGAGAGAGAGAAACAGGTGTCCAGTAGCTTATACACAGTACACACGCACATAGGCACACAGACCTATGACATTCACATACACATACATACTGCAAAAAATAGAAAGGAAAATATCAAGAAAGTAAGAATTGTGTGCAATGTCCATGCAGAAGTTCAGGTAGTCTGTTGTACAATGTGTGACCTTCTCTAGATCCTCTCCATTCTGTAGCACACACCAGTTGGTGGATTCAAAACAGTCTCTCTTGAGGCTTCTGCTCCTAGTGTCCACTTCCTGAAGGTGCGTGTAGCAACTGGTAGCCTCTGTACTTGTGGCTTGTACCTTGGCTGAAGATGAATGAGGTTGTGGTCCGACTTTCCCAGTGGGGGTAGGGGGGTAGAGCTGTATGCATCCTTCACGTTTGCATACATGAGGTCTATTGTCCTATTTTTCCTGGTTGGGCATTCAACAAACTGGTAAAAATTAGTGAGGGTGGAATCCAGTGTTACATGATTGAAGTCCCCAGAGATCACAAAAAAGCATCTGTGTGGTGAGTTTGCAGCCTTGCGATTGTCGAGTGAATGACGTCACATGCTGTGTCCTTACTGCAAACAGACTCCTTATCTGTAACATGACTGGGATTGCACCATCTGTTATTTATGTACAGTGCCAGTCCCCCTCCCTTCTTCTTGCCTGAAAGTTTGTTATATCTGTCCAAGGGAACCGCGCTGAAACCCGGTAGCTCTATGTTAGCTGTGGGGATGCAGCTAGTTAGCAACGTCTCCGTCAGACTGTTGACTGCTGATTCTCTGAACAGCTTCTTGTTCCTGACCATGGCAGCCAGTTCGTTCCTTATTAGCCAGTGAGTTCACGTTATTTTGTTATGCAGAAGACAGCTGTGTCATATACACCATAACAAGCTAATCCATCTGCTCACATCCATGACTGAAACACATACTCAGTATTTGACATCAGAGTAGAAAGCTACATCAGTGTCTCTTTTTAAAGATACGGAAGGGACAATGGGCAATGGCTCTTGACCTCAAAGCCTTTGGGGAGATAAGAAGTCTGTGCTCTCACCCTAGCATTACCTGGTGTTACCTTTATAACTTAATTAATTAATTCTGTTTTGGTCAAGCCTCAGCTATATCCCTCCATCCATCCATTTTTTGAACCCGCTTATCCTTCCAGGTTGCAGGGGGTCCGGAGCCTATCTCAGAAGCTTCAGGTATGGGGCGGGATCCAACCCAGGAAGGGGGGCCAGCCGGTCGCAGGGTACACTCACACAGCACACCTATGGGCAATTTTCATTTTTTACCATGGTTTCTCTTAAATAAACTGCAAAGCACTTTTTGATAAACTTGACAATGATGAACTACACTAATTTGGATGATTTATCGACGGACTTGGTTATTTTTCGCAATAAAACAAATATACCCGATTCTGTTTGTCCCTATTTGCTTTTAGATATCTGCATGCCTTTCATGGAGCTATCCTTTAAAGGAAGAATTATGTCACTTCTGAAGAAAATTCTTGCCCTGAAAGTAAGGTTGTACTGACAGAAAGCGTAACAGTTACAGGACACTTTACTGAACTGTCCCTGGGAAGGAATTCATCATATTGCGAGAACAAGTGTACAAGTCTGTTAACTTCCTTCCACGTCAGGAGATGGAAAAAAAGAAGGTGGTGAGGGAAGGAGTGCCAGAGTGTGAGACGTCAGATGATTGTGAGTGCCTGCTCGTGCGATAGCTGTCAGCCGGGAGACTTGTGCCAGCACACCAGGGGCAGTGCTGGGGTTTCTGATATGTCAGCCCAGCGCCGCGTGCCCCAGGTGGCTCTGCCTGAGCGTGACAAGCCAGCCCCATCAACAGAGACAAATGACAGCTGTCCTTCGCCGTCTCTCATGTTAACATTGATAAATAGTATTTATATAGTATTAATAGTATTTATCTGTAGAGGACTGCTTTTGGGGGGGTGTGGTGGTGCTGTGGTTAGCACTGTGGTCTCGCACCTCTGGGACCAGGGTTTAAGTCCCTGCCCAGGTTCCGTGTGTGGACTTTGCATGTTCTCCCTGTGTTGTCATGGGGTTTCCTCTGGGCACTCCAGTTTTTCTTTCTCTCCCCCCAAGACCAAAAATGTGCTGCAGCAAACTGGAGTCACTAAATTGCCCATGGTGTCTGTGTCCTGCAATGGGCTGCCCCCCCTTCCTGAGCTGTTCCCCTCCTCATGCCCATAGGCTCCAGACCCCCTGAAACCCAGAAGGATAAGCAGTTTCTGAAGCTGGATACCTGTTTTTTCTAGTGGATTTCAGACAACATCTTAGCTAAATCTATAGAAATTGAATCTAATTTGAGGAGAAATATATCTTTTCTTGTATTTGAAACTGCACATATTTACCTATTTGCATTTTAGCCTCTGTTTGACTTTGCTGTGCAGTATAGCAAAGATGTCAGATAGCCTTCCAATGCTATAATCAGAGAGTTTTTTATGGCAGGATTTTCTCAAAAAAAAAAAAAAAAAAAAAAATTATATATATATATATATATATATAAATGTACATTTAATAGGAATTTTGTTAAGTTCAACAAATTTTATTTATTTATCTTTAAAGTCAAAAGTATACCCCAAAAGAAATATATTAAAGGAAAACTCAGTGAAAATCCATCAAAGGAATTAGAATTTAATAAAAATATAAAAATTTAACTGCATGCTAGATTAATAATCACACCAGAAGTGTAGTCCTCATTTCTGCTGCACAAACGCATCTAAAGGAGATGGTTTCTCATTGTGTTTGCGAGTTTTCCCAGTGGTGCTTCCATAGCTTTGCATGGTCTCTGTGTGTTTACAATATATGGGCTTCTTCACACACTCCAAATCCCTGTGGCTCGCAAGGACTGGTGTCTTCACTTAGCTGCCTGCCATAATCATCCAGCGTTACTCCCGTCTCCCAGTCACTCATATGAAATAAGAATATAACCAGAACAGGGAGAAATTAACCTTCACAGTCATACATCTGTGGCCTTAACTGCTGTAACATTCACCAATTATGCCCGGGCAATATTGACTAAGTAGAGCTCTTTAAAGATGTGAAATGAATAAAATATCAACATTATTGACACTAGGATAACAAATACTGTATGTGGAGGCCTGGTGGTGCTGTGGTTAGCCCTGTTCCCTCGCATCATTAGGACCAGGGTTTGCGTCTCTGCCATGGCTCTCTGTGTGTGGAACTTACATGTTCTCTTTTTTTTCATTGTGGAGTTTCCTCAAGGTGCTCCGGTTTCCCCCCAAAGTCCAATAGCATGCTGAGAATAATTTGAGTTACCAAATTGCCTGTATGGTGTGCAAGTGCGTCCTGCAATGGGTTGGTGCCCTTCCTGGATCGTTCACTGCCTTGCGTCTGTAGGGTCCAGATAGGCTCTAAACAGAACTAGCAGTTTCAGAAAATGTTATTTTAATTTCTCTGTTTAAATATCCAATAAAGTCTAAATTTCCTATACTGTGTAATGGTGTGCATGGGTGAGGCGCCCTGCACTGGCATCCTATCCAAGGTGTCTCCTGCCTGCACTGGCATCCTATCCGAGGTGTCTCCTGCTTGCATTGGCATCCTATCCGAGGTGTTTCCTGCTTGCATTGGCATCCTATCCGAGGTGTTTCCTGCTTGCATTGGCATCCTATCCGAGGTGTCTCCTGTCTGCACTGGCATCCTATCCGAGGTGTCTCCTGTCTGCACCGGCATCCCATCCAAGGTGTCTCCTGTCTGCACTGGCATCCTATCCGAGGTGTTTCCTGCTTGCATTGGCATCCTATCCGAGGTGTCTCCTGTCTGCACTGGCATCCTAT
>JAODKM010000212.1:0-15232 GCA_026780845.1 Petrocephalus sullivani
TGACAACAAAATAATAGACAGCACAGGAATTATACTGGAATACAAACTAAAATACTTTAACTTATGGACATAACGAGTACTACGACACGGCAGCTCGCGCTTCCACTCGAAGCTGTCGGACATGGGCGGGGTTGGATGTGGGCCGGGTTGGATGTCCAACCCCGCCTTCCCGCAGGCTGCAGCCAGAGGCTTCTCGTTTTATTTGCTACGTTTAACGGCACTTCATTATCCTTGCCTATAGAGGTGGCTAGAGAGACATGCAAATAGTTGATGAAATCCGGTATAATGATAAACTTCAGGAGTTATATAACAATATAGGAATACGTAGTAGTTAACTATTATTTAAGGAATACATTGTTAAAAACAGTATGTTTAGTATTAAATCTTTTGTTAGTTTAGTATTACATTTATTTTACTGTTTTGTGCTCTATAATGCCTGTGAAAGGCTCCCACTGCCCTCCCATGATCCTGTATAGGATAAGCGCATGGAGGATGATTGACAGAAATTGATATTACAAAGCAGATTACAAAGCAGGCTCCATATTTTCTCTAGAAGCGAAGAAGTGACGTAAATCAGAGGGGAGAGGCTACCCAGACCAATTTACGTAAGTGGGGAGTATGTCATTAAACAATAAGCAAATTCAATTTAGCCATTCACTATTTTTATATTTATTTGTGTATTTACTTATATTGGTCTCATTGAGCACTTATTTGAATGGAAATTCAGAATATTCATATACCAGTTTCATGCAGCTGATGAAATATATTAAATGAAGTAATAATAGTATAATGGGAGGTAGAACACTCACCTGAGATCTCACTTTGGATGCTCCCCATATTTGTCTTTTTCTATGGATGGAAGATTCTGCTAATTTTCTTATCATAATATATATGCATACAATTAATATCTGTATATAATAAGATACTCTTATTTTGCAAAGACCTAATATTTTTATTGTACACTATATTTACAGGGGCCGTTGATACACAGTAGCTGATTTATGAAAAGAACTTCCCCATAAATTTAATCACATATTAAAAGTGTTTATTTTTCTTTTGTTTTCCAACTAAATTATTAAATATTTGAACATGCAGTTAGGGTACAGTAGATTTTGTGAATTTCACCGCTCAGTTATGTTCCTGTAATAACTAAGTCCATCCATCCATTCATCCATCCAACCAAGACTGAAACCCAGGACAGATATTCATTTGATCCCAATAACAGGTCTCATGCAGTAAGTAAAATGATGGTCTGTTGCAATTTATTTTTACTGTAGAGTGTTTTTTTAGTTAAAATACTCTTCTTTTTTGCTCAGTGGGTGATACTGTGACTTCTTAGTCACAGTATCACGCAGTAAACCTTTGACCCCAAGTTGATGATTTCTCATATAGTTTTAGTACTTCCTTATTAGACGAGAGTTATGTGAAAGTCTCAAACTTAGTTTGAACATTCTTCTCTGGTGTGTTGCTGTGATATCCTTTATCAGGGTTTGGCAATGCAGGCTAGACCTGAAGAGTCCAGGCTAGATTGTTTATTCTACCTATCAGATCTTGTTCTTTTTGCAACCCAGGCAGGTGAGTACAAGCCTGGGGGGTCACAGTATAGGGTCATCCAGCATCTGACACCCCTGGGGCAATTGTGGTTGCTTGCTCAAGGGCTCGAAGGTGACATCAGCCGGCTAGCTAGGGGACTCAAACCTGTGCCACTCCAATCATGAGAACAGAGTCCCACCCTGCTGCATCACGCATTGCCATGTAATAGATAATTGCTGTGCGGGTATTGAGAAAATATGCTTAACCGCAGGTAATCGCAGAGTTAGATGAGATTATGGAAAAATGTAACAGTGCAGTATCGGGTTAAAGGTAAGCAGTAGTGTTTATCTGGTATCAGATGAAAGGTAGGTAAAGTACAATGTGCAATTCCAATGCCTGTTCAGCGCTGAGTCAGACTGGGAGTGGGAGATAGAGAGGATGACTTGTTTATATTAGCTCTAGCTTGGGTAAAGAAAATGTGCAGTTGGCTTTTATTTTTGGTTTTTACAGTATTTGATTACTAGGATACATTTCTTGAAGTTATGCTCCACTTCCCAAAAGTCTAAACACAGATGCATAACTACACTCATCTTCACAAACTTCCATGCTGAAACCAAATTCTTCCAAAACCATGTACTTATATCTAACCAAACTTTGCCTACACACATCACACAGAAGCCATGAAATACACTACGAAATAGTCATTACACACGGGTGAGATCAATTCAAAATGCCACCATAAAAACCTTTTGCTGCAATGAGTAATAGCGCCATGCCTGTAGCCAGCTATGAGGTCACCAAGGTCCAGACCTGTGCAAATTTTTTTACAGTTTAAGAAGAAAACAAAAAGTCGAAGCTGAATACTACTAGATACAAAAACAGCAGCTGAGGATTCTTCTGGGATGTTTAACTCATTAAGTATACAAAAAATATGCAACTAGTTTCCATGTGTTACTGATATAAACCAATGAAAAAAGTTTATACATAAATAAATCAAATAAATCATGTATTCTGCATCAGTGTCACATCTCTCGACTGCTGGTACAGAGTGGGAATAATTTTAAACCTTGGAGTTTCATGCTTTTTTTGTTTTCGTTCTGGGGGGACTTTCATAAATGAAACCACAGTTCAAGTCTTCGAAATATTCCCTGATCCTCAATAACTCCCCTTTGGTCTTCATGCATGCAAATGATATTGTAAGGTATGAATGACCATATTGATTATTTCCATCTGTTGCTCTTCTGAAAAGAGCCACCTTCCTCTATTAGGTGATCCTCTCAGTTCTGCAAAAATACCCTCAGAGTACTAAAAGGATTACTGAAAACCATCCATCGTACAAATTCAGAGCAGACAGTAACTCCAAATTAACAGTGATACAGTATGACAATATAATGCAATTTCAGACAACATTCAGTACACATCTGTGCTGTAACAGCACAGCATACAGCACTGCAAAGTGACAGTATAGAATGGTATGTAAATTGCCAATCCATTTTCCTCTTTAAGGGTCCAGGCTACTGTGAAGTGGCTCACATTTGGCAGCTTGCTTGCCCAGCCCAGCCTCCCTCACTGACATCCCATGGACAAGTACATTTTATGCCGCATTTTCACAAAGTTACATTGTCTCAAAACGCTTTACATTATCTCTGCCCAAAGCCCCCAGTGAGCAAGCCATAGGTGATGGTGGCAAGGTAAAACTCCCTAGAAGGAAACCATGGGAGGAACCAGACCCAAAGGGGGAGCCCATCTTCCAGAGGCCGGCAGAGAAGTTAACTGGATAAAATGAGAAAGTCTAATTTATGTAGTAGAAATGTGTACTTTATATAGTACAAAAGTGCTTGTGCTGCTTCTGATGGCAAGACGAACAGTGGTACAGCAGCAGGGTGGGCAGAATATCTCCTTGAAGGAGTGGGGGCGGGGGGGGTGGTAAGAAATAGGCCTCACACTGTAGGCCTAACTGGGAGTCAGCAGTTAGCTAGAGCTAGAGTCCCTATACGCTAGACTAAACAGGTGCCCTTTAATGCTAGACTTGAAAATTGAGTGGGCCTGAATCTCGCACATCCACTGAAAGTCTATTCCAGTCCCATTCAGTAGGTTAATAGCAGTATTTTGTAGTCAATTCGAAACATAGCATAGGACAGGGCTAATGTGATCAATTTTTTTTTTGGAATAACTCACTGCATTTTGCAGCAAGCAGCTGAAGTTCATTTAAGCATCTATATGGTCATCCAGAAAGGAGGGCATTACAGTAGTCCAGCCTGGAAGTTATAAAGGCATGCATTCATTTTTCTGAATCATGAAAGGAGAGCATCTTCCAAAGCTTAGCTATGTTCCATAGATGGTACAATGCAGTTCTGGTAATACTTCTTATGTGAGCATCAAAGCACAAATCTGAATCAACCAGGACACCGATATTAGGAATATTAGGGTGTCCCTTATATGGGCTCAAGAAATAAACTTTTGCTCTCACCCCCTAAAATGATACTCCACCCCAAGAAAAAAAATCCTGTACATTTTTATTCAATTAGGTTTGCATTTAGTGTGTACTCAACTCATTTTTATTTCAAAATTCTGAACAAACATCTGTAACCTTTGTCACAAAAAATACCACGGAAATGTTCCAGATTTTGTCTATTCCTGACTCTTTCTTGCTGGCTGATCCAGTGACATGGCCAGCTAATCTGAACTACCTGATTGGCTGACAGACACTACCCATCATCCCCACGGTGTGAATTATACCACAGAGTGAGCCATTATACTCATACCAGGGTTCAGTGGCATGTTGCCCAACGATGAGGAACAGACTCAGTTTGCTCATCAGGCCATCCGTGATCACCGCAAATGTTTCCCCAAATGCGGCAAATTGACTGTTGTCAAGAACCTTAGTCAGTCATCTTAATGTTCAAAGCACGCATTCATGCAACTGCTGTCTGCTCTTGAATAAATTTAGCTTTATTACATGATTTAAGAAGCAGAGCAATGGAACCGAACTGAAATTTAAAATTATTAAAGTAGATGTGTTCTCGCAATAAAAACTGATTCATTTAAGTTGTATTCTTGTAAACAGGTGAACAAAACAGCATAGCAGTGCACTGACATGCAGTTAGGACAGCACATCAAATTTCAAAACAAATGTTAACAAAATCGTAAATTCACCATATATGAGCACACCTTAAATGCAGTCCAAATGATGTGATATTTTGCACTAATTACTTTAAAACCATAAAGAAGGGATGAGAGCTGAAACTTTCAAAAGTTGAAAAATAAGGGACACACTAACCAATATCTCAGACTACAGTTTTAAGCTGAGTAGGAAGACCACCAAAGTTACAATCCAACAGTGGATGTCCAGCAGTCTTCCAAACCAGAGAGCATCTTCTGGTTTAACACACACACTGTCTCGGCATACCTATCTAAAAGGAACCTGAAAAGATGTCCCTAAAAGTAGGGAAATTTCAGGTTAAACCACACTTTGGTGATTTGGTCATTTTGGTGCTCAAAAGTGATCTATGCAAACCCACATACACACACGGTGTATGAACAATTTTGACTCTTGGTGTGTTAATTGGGTTTTAGCTGTGATGAGTTAATATTATTGAATGCCAGTGCTTTGTAAAAGAGCACATGGTGCCAGTGATATACGAAAGGATTTGTGTGTAGAGTTTCTCACAAAATGTTCAACAAATCTGAATTATGTGTGAAATCAGCGGAACAGTGTTTATATTTTTGAGAAATAGGTCCGTCTTTTGGTATATGGCATCATGGTTTTTGATGTTTTGTTAATAGGCCCAGTTATAATGTGGAGGTGATCAAGAAAAATTAACAATTAGCCTTCTACCAGCAGAAAGTGATTGAAAATTACTGACAGAGTGGGAGGGCTCAGATACTTAAGCAGTGTTTCCATTTCTTGTTTAAACGTCTTACCTTAATTTGTTTGGTGAAAAAATTATTTCAGTGATACAGGGCTCTAACTAAGTAGCAAAGTTTCCCATTATCCCAGAGCACTGTCAGTGACCTGCAAAGCTGCCTCAGCAAAGCTGAAATACAGACCATGGTAAAAAGTGTAGCTGTGAGTAGCGATTGGTTCATATTTTTATTAGGACATTTTTTGTATGGTGAGTTAAAGTCATAATGCATTATTATTATTTCTTTGATCGTGCTAATTCATGCAGTATTTTGCTACCCAAATGGGAGAATTGTATGAAAATAGATTTTATAAGAGACCTATAATATTTCTTGCTAGTTGTAAACAGGGAAGAAGGTTGTGACGTGGCACAGAATTCCAGAACTGAGCTAAAATCAAAACATTCAGACATCAATACAGTCTGATGGGGAAGCTGATGGTACCTGGTTTCTTTTTTAAAAATTACCAGACGGGCATGAATAGGATAAAAATATCTTATGCAATATTTGTTTTATTTATTTCTGTGGTTGTCTGGCTTCTCTTTTCAGAGCCATTTAACAAACCGATCTAAGGCTTATATTACAATGTCCTCTTTTTGCCATCTGTGCATCAAGCCATTTTTAAAGCATTGAAATTGAGCTTGTATTTGCTTGCAAGTAGTAGTTTTGTTGGAAGTGAATAATCAGATCATAACATTTAAGTTAGGGTTAAACAAATATTAAAATATGGGTCATTCTCAGAAACGTGAGAATTTTTTGATGAAAAACAAAAGTGAAATACAGTGCTTGTTTTTTGTGTATAGCAGCTGACATTACGTTGAACAGCAGTCGTCTTCCTCCGGCAGGGGGTTCACTAGTAAGTCTGCAAATGTTTATTCTGTGTGAAACATGAGGGGACACAATGGTTAGCACTGTTGCCTCACATGCCTGGGATCAGGCTTTAAGTCTCCAATATGGCTTTGTGTGTGGCATTTACATTTTCTCCCCATGTCATTGTGGGGTTTCATCTGGGTCGTCTGGTTCCCCTAAGTCCAAAAACATGGATATTGCCAGATTGCCCATAAGTGTGCATGTGTGAGTGTGCCATGTAATGGGTTGCTGCCCCAGCCTAGGTTATTCCTTGCCTTGTGAGTTCAGTAGCATGGTGGTGGGCAATCTTATCCAGGAAGGGCCTGCATGTATGCAGGTTTCTGTGATGGAGAGCTACTATCCATTAGGTTTTCTATTCTACCTGGCTTCTGACCCCTGTGTTATACTGAGTATAAAGCAGAGGTTGTGCTTGTAACCTTGAAGACTTGGTTTAGGGATTTGGTGCATGTGTTTCAGGTTCCAAGGTCCTATAGTGTGCAAACAATTGTGAAAAACTGTAAGTTGTCTGAAAATTTTTACATCACCTGTGTAAGAGTTGCGTCAATGCTGACTGGAATGAAAGGTGAAATTATCAGTTTAGTGATTATCTTATCAACTTTATCCTATTGATTTTGCAGGTGACAAATTATTGTCATGCCATTTTACTGTATCATGTTCCTACAATCTGCAATCATTTACTGGATATGTGGTTGAAAGATGGGTGGATCATTCAAGTTGCCATAAATGTCATGAAGTCATTAGGACTGAATCAAGTAAGGTTATTTCAATTATAATATTAACCCCACACAGCCCGACTCAATCTCATAGTATACATGCAGTATTCATGTATACATGTAGTTACATTAATCTCCAGAAAATCCATTTTACCATAAATACAATTTTATTAGCATGGTTTGATTCTGGTTTGACTCATACTAACATTTTTAAAGACCTTCAATGTTCTTCAACAGCTGACATTCATGCAGTCTCAACAGAAGTACATTCTACCATAAATATCAAGGGGATCCTATCCTCTTGTAAATGACAAAGTCAGTTTTCTGACCTGTTTAGGAACAGCATCAAATCCAAGAATAAATATGTTTTATATTAATAAAAAAAGAGAAATTCTTAAAGTAAATAAATGTACAGGAAACAATACATTAAATTCCATACTATATGGTGACAAACAAAATAAAATGCATAGAATATTATATGCCAAAACACAGAGAAAGAAATTAGATTCCGAAAGTTTACTCAAAATTTCGTAAAGCTCTCAAGATCATTTGTGTCAAAAAAACCAAAAACTGCTTTTTAGATCACATACAAAGCCCATTAATACATAAACACTACTGCGCAATCTTTATGCAGTACAGCAAAAAATTCAGAACTATACCAGTCTGGCATGTTCCTGGCATGTAGAGAAACGTGTACCATGGATATGGTTTTTGCATGTTGGGGTACAAAATTGGAAACCAACTGCACAAGACTAAAAAAAAAAAATTTGCATTACATACTGCTTTACGTATAAAATGTACTATGATGAATGAGAATGTGTTTAAAGTGTTTTTCAAATGAGTGACTGATTCAATAAATGAGATTTGGTGTCTGAGTTACCAACTTTGGTTAGCTGGCTGACATGAGATTTTCAACTCGAGATAAGTCTGCACACACATTTACATGTATGTAACAGGTTTATTACCTTGTAAATAGTCTGTAAGGTTTGCAAACTACCCTAACGCTTTTGATGTAGCTGATTTTAGGTTTATAATGGAATAATATAGATTTGCCGTAAGATTTCTTGGGTGGGCGTTAGAGTCTGAAAGCATGATTGTCCTGCCAGATGCATGAGATTTGGCAAGCCTGAGGTTTTGTTCCAAGAATTGGTTTAAGTTTTATTAGCATTTCATAAAAACTGTAATGTGTGACAGTCAACCCATACATGGCTTACCCCACTTTAAGCCCTAGGCTCACCAGTATGTGCGTTGAATCAACTCCAATATATGTAATTTTTGAATGAATGGATGAACGTATCATGGAATAGAGGGAGTGTAAATATAGTAACTACATTCTAAATAAACATGGGTTCATCCACTCTTACTTGTTTAATGGAATAACCCATAAGCCGGAGCTCGATCCATCCACCCATTTTCTGTAACTGCTTGTTCTATTCAGGCTCCGGCGCAAGGCAGGGAACATTCCAGGAGGGGGGCGCGAACCCATTGCAGGGCACACTCACACACCATTCACACACACACGCACACCTATGGGCAATTTGGTATGTCCAGTTAGCTTCAGCATGTTTTTGGAGGGGAAGCGGAGTACACAGAGGATGAGCTGGATCCTAGGTTTATATTGTCGATGTGGCCATTTCCTTTTGAACTTTTTCTAATTTATACTTAAGCCTTTGAATTGATAAAATCAGCTTTTCAGTAAAAAATCTGTGTGTTTAATAACTTACATGTTTGCCGCTTTTTAAGGATAAATGCAAAATCTGATCTAAACAAACTGGTGAATAAAATACATATACATAAACTATCTTTTAGAATAATCATGAAATAACGTACAATAAATATATAATAATACAAAACACATGCATTCATAACATTTTATATAATTGCTGTAACTAATTATAAGAATGCTTTGGGTATAATTTATAAAGATATATAATGTGGTGCTTTATGGTTTAATTAACTGAAAGGATTATTCATTGAATAGGAAGCTTTAGACAGTACTAAAAAGCTTATTTTATCAGCCCTGTTGAATGGTAATATAATAAATAAAGCTAATGATAATGCCTGTCCGGAGATGGATCAGTCTGTTTAGGGCCCACTTGGAAACGACGTCCTGATGTCTCGAGATCCACAAAATACGAGGGACACTGGCTAAATGTCAATCGAAGACCGGACCTGAGGCCTAGAGAACTGAAGCAAAAAGACAAGAATGTTTTTTTTTTTCTTATAATAAAGATCTACACACCTCATACACTTTCTTTGCTTATCGTTGCATTACTTCCCTGCATAGAGACCTTAAAGTATTTTGTAGCTGTTCCTCTTATTGTGCATCTCTGCACTTTTGGGAAAAGTGCACCACTAGCTCAGATGTCGCTTATCGCTCCTTCCTGTGCTTTATGGTAATGGTAGCTCACCTGCATTTGTCTGCTGAGATGTGGATCTCTGGGAGTGGTTTGTGACATGGGTTCCCATGCGCCATTTATTTGTCCATAGAAGGACTGGTGGATATAACCGGGCCTTTTTCGGGGGAGATGCTGTTGGGGCCCATGATACGGAGATCCGGTGCCTGAACGCGATGACACACTTTGGGGATCAAAGCCCTCATTAGGGAAGGAAAGCTTGTTCTCTGGAGAAAAAGAGAGAGAATGGGACATAGGTTTATTCGCGGTATTGCTCTTGTAGAAATGCTGGTGGTATATAGACACAAATTAAGTATAAAGTCAGAGGCCCATGAAAACAAGAATTTAGCAGTACTTAATAAACTGAAGTGCCTGTTTAGCTACCTGTTGTGGAGGGTCTTGAGCATCCCACTGGTCCTGCTCCCAAATTAGTGGAAGGCCACTCAAAGTCATCCTCAAGCCATTCTGTCACCTGGTCATCTTTTCTGTCCTTCAATCTGGTGCAGGTGTGATCAATCAATGGAGAGAAAAAGTGTTTGCCCTTTCAGCAAAACTTACAGCCCTTTCAGTAATTGGTAAATGAGAAATTAAGTTGCATAGTGTCTCTGTCCATCAAAAGCACATACTGAGAATAATCCCCTTTCCAATTGCAGTTTCAATTCCTCTAACTGATCAGTCACACTGCATGATAAATACCTACTGGCTGGCAAGGTCAGAAGGCTCACATTCTGCAAACAATACTTCCTAGACTATACTAACTGGAATATGGTTAATTTTAAGGGTCTGTCTTGAAAATTCAAATATCATATTCAATCACGTCAAGAATTTGGAAGGATATGCTTTTCACATTTACATTACATTTATAATATTTGGCAGGTGCCCTTAGCCAGAGCAACTTACATAAGTGCTTAAAGACTCCACTAGTGAATACATTCTGATACTGGTTCAATAAAACCCAGGATAAGAATACTATCTGTCTAAGACTCTGTACATAACATTTAAAAGCATGATTCTTTATTTACAAATAGGCTCTCACCTTTTAGTCTGATTTTCTTTCCAGAGCAAGAATATGATAGAAGCCACCACAGAGATAACAAGCATCGCAGCTAGAACCCCAATCAGAGAAAACACAGCATTCTTCTGGATGGGTCCATTACAGTCTGCCCCAGAGTACCAGTAACCTGATGGACATCTGCAGCAGGGGACAGAGACACCCATTAAGCCCCAGCCCTAGGCTGGAGAGCTGCATGTTATTGGTTTGAAGCTTTTCAAAGGCATTAGGGAAAGATATATGAACATTTCCACTTGTCAGTTGTAGAAATTACACTTCAATTACAGTTAAATGAAGTCAATGACTAGGTAAAATTTGGTGCTTTCAACAATTCAGCTAACTGAACAATTATTTGTAATTCATGCTATCTTATTTTTGCATACTTCAGTTACGTTACTTAAAGAAAATAACCAGTTCAGCTGTAGTCCATTGAATTAAATTTTGAACTAGTATAACTGTTGCAATAATAGTTTTTTTTCCTGCTGGTCACAGTATGAATGTAGGTACCATTACAACTTACGTGCAGGTTGGGCCAGTGCTCATGATGTTACATATGCCTTTGTTGCAGTTCTTAGTGCTGTTGTGTTTACTGTCACATACAGAGACACAGGTGATTCCTTCTGCGTCCATAACTGCAGAATAATAATTCCTGAAATCCTTAGGGATGTTCTGATCACACACCACTGTAAGTAAAAGAAGAAAAGTCATAATCTGATTTCATATTTCTGGGTGGGCCTTTTGTCTTCCTATTCTTTGTCCTTCAACTAAAAATCACTTCCTAAATAGTGTCATCTGTGCCAGTCTCACATCACAGAAATTCAATCCATTCAACTCTCAATAACTGCTGATTCAGAGTGTGGCTAGGGTGAATTTGAAGCCTACCCTAAGGAGCACATGGCATGAGGCAGGGTTCACATAAGATGAGATACTAGCCCCCCACAGGGCACACATGCACTGGGGGCAATTAGAGACAGCAAATTTACATAATCAAATTTACATAAGTTTTTGGAATGGAGCAGTAATCAGCTGTAAAACCTTGCAGTCTCAAGCCTATGCAGAGAATCATGGTAATTTATTTCAATAAAATAGTTATATTCTTACACAGCAAACTCTTCATGTAAAGGACTTTGTTACACGGCTTAAATAATTCTGATTTATAATATATTTGATCACTGTGCTAAATTTTAAAAATATCAAACGGTCAAAATAAAAGCAATTTAACTGAAGAATCAGTCGCCAAGAAACATCTAACAATAGAATATACATCACCTCAAACATAGTAGTTTGCATTATTACTGTACATTCGTCTTACCCTAGTTAGAGACACTCTTTTTACAGAATGGGTATTTGTTTATATGGTCATCTAAGAAGATAATACAGGCCTATAATAAAATGTGAAAATTTAGATTATGTAATGTAGTAATATTTATGTAAAGGCCTGGGCACCTAGTCTAAGGTGTAACCCTGGTTTGGCTCCAGTGGTGGAAAAAGTATTAAATTCTTATACTTAAGTAAACGTTCAGAAACCACGTCAGTAAAATACTACTTGAGTAAAACTTTTTTTATTCTGTGGAAAGCGGAAGATTGAACTGCACGCCAGATTTAATAATGAATTCTAAACTGTAGCCTTATAAGCAATAAATGAGCTGAAGGAAACCCTGGTCTGCCACTACAGAAAATGGCTGATCATCCAATTCCATCAACCCCATTATTTCAGTAGTAGCTCTAGTGTTCTGGTAACTTTGAATACTGATAAAGTTTAATTTCGGCATGTCAACCAACATATCTTGCATCTGTACATATCATTTGTTCCATCTTCATTAAGACGATATGTAATGCTAAATAACAACAATAAGAAGAAGAAGAAGAAAAAGAAAGGAAGGGAAAAAAATTGCTCCAAAAAATGGTGACTAATATTTTACCCAGAATCATCCAGCCCCAGGTGCACTGCATGCAATAGAAATTTTTTAATTAGGTGAGTAACAATGGTCATGCTGAACGTATCAGAATAAAAAATTATGTGGCTCAGAAATGTAGCAAAGTTAAAGTAAAAGTTGCAGCAACTTACTCAAAGTATAAATTTGGAGAGAGAAAGTATAGTATTTGTACTTTGTTACTTTATACCACTGCTTGTTCTATGCTGCTTGGTATAATGTTTAGTCCAAATTAGGTGGAAGATTTATGGAGAGATGCTAAGAAAGTACAAGATCTGTGAAACGGTAGAATTATTGGGTTACTTTTCAAGTAGATACACTGCTTGGTTTTCTTTCACTTGTATGCAAATCTTTTGCATTTACTTACATTCCATGTAAAATGCTGGTTCCTTAACATCTGGGGTTTCAAGAATGTCAATCCCTGGACATCCTCCTGAAAAGCAGCAGAAATAAGAAAGGAATCTTGTTACTGAAACCATTCACAATGTTGGATTCTTGTTTGTTTGTCAGTCAGTTTATCTTTGTTAACTACCTGTCATGCAAGGGTTCAGAGCTGCCTTGATTTCTTCAGAAATCTGATTGACCACCACTGTGGTGTTTGGCCCATTTGTTACATTTACTACCACTTCATGGTCCACGATGACGCTGCCTTCACTGTGGGATTTGTGGGGATATGAAAATGGACAGTAGAATAAAATCATCTGGACTGTACTAACCTGTCAGTCTGATAAAATGTCAGCCCAGGTGGCACATACTGTATGTGTTTTGTTATCCAGAATTTTATGCAGGGCATTAACCTCACCTGATTTTTAAAATGTTCAGTCTCACGTAATTTGCAACTGTTTCACTATACACCAGTTCCATCTGCAAGAAAACTCAGCATTATGAAAGGCTGCATAATTGGGAAAAAAATGCATCAAATATAGATATGTGAAAATGATGGTGAGCAAGTCCCACCTTTCCCCCGTTTTCAGCAGTATGCATGCTGGAACTTAGCTCATTGTTTCCATTTGGGTTGACTTGGCCTAATCCCACCACTTCCCAATCTGCAAATTTCCCACTTGTGGGACTAATAAAGGATTATCTTATGTAACCCACAACACAGAAACATTTCCAGAGTATGGGGTTGTAAATAAACCTGTATCTTGCTGCAAAGTTCACTTGGCATATGTCACAACCAGAGATATTCTCCAGTAACATTACAACACAATAAATACAGCAAAAGAAATTAAATCATGTAGAGGTCTTTTGTAATACAGCAGTTTTGTATCACTGCTAAACGTTATCACAAAGCGTATATCATTTTACTATCTTCACTATGATTTATCTCTGTGGTTTAAGTCACACACCACAAAAATTATACCATAACATCCAAACATACCTTAATAGCTTTAATTAGGTACATTTGTTAAGAAAGACCTACATGCTGCTATTTAATGTTCTATCAATGCGTTAAGAATGCATTATGAAGGTGCACTTAATTTAAAGCATCACCTATTGTAACGTACTGAAGATCTAAACTAAAATTTGTTTACTAGTTTTCCACTCATCATACAACATTTTTTAAAGTGAAGGTGATTAACCGTCATCTTCTGCCTCCCTTCCCCTTCTCAAAATTATGAACTTATTTACATACCATATTTAGGAACAGCAACATTTCCCACCCAAATATTCCAAAAGTTCACCCAAAGATGACAGCCTAGTGCATGGGCATAAATTATGGGAGGAGAGGGGGTTGTAACCTCTTCAATAATTAAAAATAGCCAATACAACCCCCTGGACCCCTTTACATGCTCAACCCCCCCAACACCATAAAAATCAAGCTAACACCTTCACTAAACACTGTTTAACTCTCTTCATTTGTTTGCACATTGTACATCTTCAGTTTGCACTTAACTGTGTATCATTGCATCTTGTTATATTTCCTAGAACATTCTATAAAACATACCTTGTCCGTGAAGTTATGGACAAACGCTTTGTATTCGAGTGACTGTGGGTCGTTGTATTCTTCCTGAAATACTTCATTAATTTTCATTTTAACCTCTGTTGCAATGTCAATGGAATCTGTAATTTAAAGATGAATAATAAAGTAACATACAAGCTATTCTTTAGATATAGATTCAATCAGCTTAGTCAAAATAAGGTAACTGATAAAACTATTGCATATTCAGTGAGCTGGATACAGGACTCCTGTTATACACCCGGAAAGGTGTCTGATTTTTTAAAACATTGTAAGCATTTTATAGGAATTTTGTAAACATATTTGTAAAATGAAACGTCTGTAATTCACCACCAGGGTGCATAACATTTTTGCTAATTAATCTAAATATATATAAATATAGTCACTTACCAAACGACAGTAAAGGACTATACGATTCACACTGACTTCCTTCAAAATTGGCAAGGCAATGACATACACCATTTATAAATGTCCCACCGTTGAAACATAGTGGTAGAGTAGGCAGTGGTTTTGTTGTTGTAGACATAGTCCCTGTTGTAAAAGTGAGCTTGGTAGTCATACTCATATCAAGAGTAGTCAGGAAATTTGTGGTTATTCGATCAGTCACACTTGATGCCGTAACTGTTGTGTCCTGACTCATAGTTAAAGGTTGAGAGCTTGTGGCAGCTGGGTCTGGAGTGGGTCTGGTGAATGCTGACGTTAGTTCTGGAGATTGGGTAGGATTTGTGTTATCAGCCAGCGTACTTTTGGAAGACTCATCCATTGTTGTAGAAGAGTCAGGTTTTGTTTGTGGGGCAATGGAGGTTGCTGTCATTCCGGATGTTGTAAATTTTGTGCCCTCTGTGGTGGGTAATTCGGCGGTTGTCACCTCT
>JAODKM010000213.1:0-15175 GCA_026780845.1 Petrocephalus sullivani
GTAGGCCTATTACAGTGCCCACTTATAATATGATTATTAGGGGCTTTCCGTTTCCCCCCACTTATATTCTTAACTAACCTCCCTGCATCCCTGAGGCTATCCCCCCTGCGCTGTACGGCTGCACCAGAAGCCCCACACAGGCACGGACAGAGGCAGAGAGTGTGCTATAGAGGGAGGGTGTCCATGTGTGGGGGGGTGCCCCACTGCCATGCTGCGTGAGGGGGACGGGGCATTCTCACTCAGGGAGCCTGCAGCACAGAGCAGACAATGACACTCTTGGACAGGCAGTCACAACCTCAAGATCCAAAAGGCGGAGTAAAACCACCAGCAAGGTCCTCCATACCATCAGTGCTCTCCTCCTCCCCGTCAGACTCAAAGAAGGGCTCACAGTCACGTGACAGGGAATTCTCATCCATGGAAATGACCCAGAGCAGAAAGAGCCCATTAATGCCAATATTCTCCATGTCCAGCTGTAAAAACACTGAAAACGATTAAGTCTATCTGGTCTCATTCATTTGCCTTCTTGCTCTCTGTCTTTTTCCTCCTCTTCACCTCCCTCTGACCTCTCCCAGATCGTGTCCACCTCCTTAACGGCAACCTTCTCTCGGTCCCTCTCCTCATTTGCATTCTGTATCACCAGCTGGCCAACGGGAGGAGCCGAACTGTAGATTGGCTGGTAGCTCTGCGAATACAGCTGCGTGCTGGGGCTGACCGCGCCAGCTCCACTGTCACCCATCAGGCTCTGAAAGAGACAGGTGAACAGCGTGGGACTGAAGGGCCTGCACTGCATAGGCACGTGCCCTCAGCCAGGTAGCCATAATGGAGGTAGAGGACTGGAGAAGAAACAACATAAAAAAGGCATAGGAAGGGGGACATGTCACTCACCCCCCAGCTGCCATGGTACATGGTACATCCATCCCCAGGTGGGCCCCGCTGGACTCGCCCACACCGCCGCGTGCCTGCCTCTATGTCGTCAGCAGCTAGGCTGAGTGCAGCACAGTGATGTCATCCATGTAGCGGTGCGTGGCCTCTGCTAGTGCCCCCTGGCCGCAGGCATGGTAGGAGTATTCCCAGTTGTGGCCAGCCTCCCAGCCCCAGCCACCGCCTCCTTCCAAAGTGAAGGGCTGAAACCTCTTATTAGCAGTGATAATGGCCAGATCACATCCTGATTTCTGGCCTCCATGGCATAAAATAGGACCAACCAGCTCTCTTTGAAATTCTCTGGGATCTCAGGGTCAGACTGGATCACAGAGGCCATGGCTGTCTGGGTGATCTGAATTTGTCAAGCGGGTGATATGGACTAGCTGACTAAAGCATCTGCACGTAAGACTTAAAAAATGGGGAATCTCCAGTCATTTGTTCAATGGCCGTATGGGGGGATTGTGCACATGCTATCCTGTTTGCTGCGATTAGGTGTCTGAACACAATGCTGTATTGGGGCCTGCAAATCTCAGTTCATCAGTTCTTTCTTCTCAAGTTTTGAAAGTGGAAAATTGCCAGCTTTCAGACAGTGCAAAACACCAATTTGTTTCTCTGAAGCTCTGAGGTACAGAATAAACTGAATCCTTCTGAAATTAAGAATTATGAGGGACAGTGTGGAAAATTTTAACCTAATAAAAGACGAAAGGCCAGGTCCGTCTTGGACTGAAGGACAAGTGTCCCTGACAGCACCTGGGGGGAGATGACAAGACAATTTAATATCTAGAAAGAAGAGTGCAGAAGGCAGAGGAGGACTACTCTTGGATTTGGTTTAGTCGCCTCTCTGAAAGACCAAGAGAAACAACGGGGACTGACCATGTCCAATTGTGTCACACACACACCAGGACGACAGTCAGTCACTGACTTCCAATGACAACCCGACGGCTTCCAATGGCCAGAAATCAGCTTGGTCAGGTTACACACTTTAACAGTTTGGTAGTTTGTGTGGATGTAGGCTGCAGTGCATCAGGGTTTGAACCAGGATGATCACTACAGGGCATCTGTTTTTTGACTTGGGTGCTACTCTTAAAATAGTTACGCAAAAAACAGTACATATAAAAGATATACTGAATAGCTGGGACTTTACTTAATGATACAGCATTAGCTATCTTTTCATTTTGTAATTCTGCATATTATAAATGTACATGTTTTAAGCCATCTTTAATGAAAGTCACGATCAGACAGCAATTACCCATACATTTGAGAGATTGATTTTGGTCTTGTCTTTTAGATGATATAATTAACTATAATGTTAATAATGCAATGTGGCACCATGACAACTATTAGTAAGAACTGTAACCGGCATGCCTAGCACCGCACCATATGTGCAATCTGTAAAAGTAATGTAATGTGCATGTTTGTGTATTAATGTTGTAAATAAGTATTAAAACTGTCTAATGTTTTAGTGTATAATGCATGTTTCCATCAGTTTCTGTCACAAGTGTGAGTATTATGTTAATTTTTGACTTCCTTATCTGTGCCCTGCTGGTTGTCACTGGCATTAGGTTGTTAATAAAGTCTGAGTTTCTGTTATTTAAAATGACCCACCCAAACTACACTGGTGTTAGAAGTGTGATCTCAACCTGACAGCTTTGATGGACCAGAAGGACAAGACGGCACCACAACAGAGAAGCAGCAGCAAAGCAGCAGTGACCCCCGGAATCTGAGCACGGTACCTTCCTGAGGTAACCTGATGGATTTAGTGCTTCTCTGATATGCTGAAATGGAGCCCCTGGAACTTTACCTCATCCAGGTGTGCCTCGCAGCATGGCACAACAGCTGGGGTGCTACAGAGACAGAGGTCCACCTTTCGCGGGCCCTGGAAGAGGATGCACTTCAGGTACTCTTCGGTCTTTCTCCAAAGGAGCAGCATGATTACACTGCCCTGGGAAATATTTCAGCCAGTGACTGAAGGAAGAGGCCATGAGGAGTAGAACTGGCAAATCGATGGAGATGGGAGGGTGAGACCAAGCTTACGACTACCTCGCCCCTAGCTGTTCCAGTGTCCCCCAAGGTGTAAACAACCCCCCTGATGCAGCATCTGGATTGCAGTGCGATGTCAAGACCCTCCCAAAAGATGATACAGGCAATCCACAACCTGTGGCAGTGGAGCTGCGTGGGCCTGACAGCAGAGCAGCAGCCAAAAAGAGAAAATGCAAACCCACTGCACTCATCCAACATGGGATCAATACCAGAGAGACCCCATCTGTCCATCTGTGACGACACCAGCTGGTGCTCGCGTAGTGACAGGCAACCGAGCAGAAAATCCTCAGGTAGCAGTGATGCAGCACCCCGAAGCCTATTAGCAAGAACTAATTATTCTGTTTACTTACATGCCTTGCACCATAAATATGTGTTTGTGTATTAACATTGTAAATAAGTGTTGTAACCATATAATCCTGTACTGTAGAATGAGTGCATTTTTATTAGTCTCTACTATATTGGCAGAGTGGTAGCTCTGAGGCTAGGGAGTTGGAATTGTGCCAGCAAGTGGAAGGTTGCTGGTCCAAATCCCATGAATGCCAGGAATGATTCTATTGAGCCCTTGAGCAAAGTTCTTAACCTGCAATTGCTTTGTCCTGGGTATGACGTTAATCTACATCTGGCCCTGTGAGTAGGTTCTCTGACTTCACGGAAAGTTTAAAACAGTGACACACAGGGAGGTCAGACGTCGAACCACAAGACAAACACGTGGTGGGAACTGATACAAACTTATAAGGACACGCGAGGATCGGTCAGGGTGTACACAACACATGGGCAACACACAAGTCACAATCCAGAATACAACTATTAACTATAAGCAACACAACAAGGGCTATTGAAAATTGCCCAGCGCATTTGCCAGGGAGCATGCTGGGATATTTGTATAATGTATATTGCGATTGTTACTGGGTAACATTGTGTTGCTGTGTAATATTGTAACCCAATGTCGTCTACGATTAATACTCCGTTGTCGTTGCTGCTGAAACACTACAAGACAGAACAGCCAAGAAGCAAAGAATGCGTGATGTCACTGCATGGTGTGTCATTGCGAAACTGCTATGCTTCGGGGCTTTGAGCTATGCCAGGGCTGGAAAGCCGTAGATCTATTTCTTAACAAAATCTTTTTTGAAAAAAATAGTCTTCAGAACTGCATATCGCAAGACAAGTAATTGTTCAGGTTCCCCAGTTAGAATCACTATTTTTGAAAATCTTCATTCTGCTGATAAGAGTAGCGTGGGCTTATCGTTAGGAACTTAGGATATTTGTGCACGCTGGCGCATATATATGTGTGTCCTTATCTTTTTGCGGATACTGCAGGATTGCGCAAGACGTGATTTCGTTAGCCACGAGAAAATCACCCATCTAGTCTGAACACGTTTCTTCAGATGGGTCACAAGGAGATAAGAGCAGAAAAAGTGCAGGACTATAGTCAGACCATACCTGTGTTGGTGTGCAGAAAGGCTGCCTAAAAACTCTCAGAAATGTAGTGTAGTACACGTACCTGTATATATCCGAATTGAAACATTCTAAACATTCATGCAAGTTTAAAACATAGCTTACAATCTGAAATGTTTAACGTTTATACTTAGTCTTTACAAAACAGCCATTCAAAAATACTTTGAGAGACTGTCATCGATTACTATTTCGACAGGTGAGATATGGAATGAGTTACTGAGTTACCAAACATTGATAAAGATCAGTCTCCTGATTTATTAAATCAGATACCTTTTACTGTACTGTACTGTAAAGGTGAATAAAAGTGTTCTGGATGTAAGCATATTTTGGATGTAAGCAAACTATTTTAACAGCAAAATAAATGTCATCCAGTGTCGCGACCCTGATATCCCCTTGGACACGCCTCCACCACAATCTGATTGGCTATCTATATGAACCAATCATTTTTCGTTCTGCCCTCAGAACATGTTTGCGTAAAACTCCCACGAGCAGACGGTGGGAATGGCCAATCTGATCCCAGATCGCCGCTCGGAGCCGCTCCCTTTGGGACGGGGGAGCACAGGGCGGAGCCGCCGGATGTCGCTAAAAGGAGGAAGAGAAGGGAGGCGCGCGCGAGCGGCCAAGCACGAGCCTTTACCTGGTCGCCGGCGCTCCTTATTCCTCGAGTCAGGCCACCTGTTGGTTAAGTTCTCCTTTTTCCAGAGGACTCACCAAATTAACTTGGCTAGCTGCGAGAGTAGTTATTGCACTGGTTTTCTTTCTTTAACCAGCTGTGTCGTAGGAAGGAGAAAAAAGCTGTCAGTCGCCCGTCGAACAGTTTTGTAGGCAAAACTTGTGCTGGTTGGTGTAAAGTGATTATAGGCTGCGGTCACGGGAGGTGCCTGTAGTTGCGTAAGTCGACTGGGCGTTGTTTGCTCGGTAACTGGAAGAGCGCTCCCCGTTGTGTCACGCCTAGCCAGCTGGGTGACTTTGGTCTTAAGTTTGTTAACTTCTACTTTCACCTGGTCAGTGGCGTTTTTAGCTCGTTTGTCGAGCGCAGTGGGGGACTCGCTGACGTTAGTTAGCAGCGAAGGGGACCATGGCCGGAGCCGGCAGCGTCGAGGCGGTCAAGCGCAAGATTAAGGTGCTGCAGCAGCAGGCGGACGAAGCCGAGGAGAGAGCCGAGGCGCTCCAGAGGCAGGTGGAGGAAGAGAAGAGGACGCGGGAGCAGGTACCCACGCCCACCGCCGGCAGCCCGGGCCCGATCCCGATCCTACCTGCTGCTTCCACTTTCTTTATGACATCCCGCAGGATTTCGCTTTCACTCTGCGCCAACTCACGGTTACAATGCTCAGGCAGTATTGCGGACGTATCGCAGAATTAAAGCCTGTGTGCCTTAGTCGGTTAGTTCTGGCCGGTAAAATGCCGGACTTGGCAGAGCGGGGCCCTCAAACCGACTGCTCCAAAGCCTGGATGGCCACCTTTCTCTCAAGAAATCACGTTGCTTTGCATAATTACTTTCCGAAAGAATGTGGATGACATAATCAAGGTATATTGAGATGAATTCAGAAGAAAGGTGACGAGTCAGATGTGGATCCAAACGTGTTTGTGTGTGCGTGCATGCACACAGTAATTAACAGTCAGGTACACACTTAGATTTTGGGTTCATGGGTGTGTTCGGTGCAATGTCAGTGCAGCGGGGAAAACAATTTGTTTTGAAATGTATTATTGAAATTGCAATTAAATAATTACGAACAGATACATTGCCTTTAGTTTGTATCTGAATAACACAACCTAATAAACGCTTATTTGCACAAAGATGGGTAAAACAAAGTCACATCAACAAATACAATGGGGTTCCAGCAGTGTGTACTTGGACCCCTGATAATCATAATCAATGAAAACTGTCTAAATTCCATGTTCCCTACTACTGAGTGGTCATATCTGTAGCAATAAGCAATATGGCCATTTTTTCTTACCTCAGTCTGAATTTCCTGGCAAAAGTACCTTAGATGCCACAGAGAGGAGATGTTCCAAGTGAATCAGCATGTCTGATGTTTCCACTTTCCAGCCAACAGACGGTCTTGGTCTCATCAACTATTTTCCAGTGCCGGTGTAATATTGGGGAAACAAAGTGTTTCTGTTCTGCTGCTTTGTTTGGAGTGTATAGACGAATGAGTGAATGTAGCCGCTTATCATGGTCACGCTTACTGTATTCTGTTTTCTTGTTCTGAGCACTGACGAAGCCAGAAGGCTGAAATTAATCAAAACGACTGAACTTTGTTTTGAGGTCTTTTGTTCAATCGAGATCTGGTGAACTGCTTAACAGAAGATACTGACTTAATTGGAAAAGAATGCTTGCCTGATATTTATTGTATAATTATAATGGCTTCCCCTACTGTCCCCAGGAGGTTGAGCTCCCCCTTTATGGTTCCTGCCAAGTTTTCTAGATATTGGGGCGGTTTTTTTTATTTATTTATTTCTCCCCTCTGCGCCGCCCCCTCCCTCTCCCTCCACTGCTACTTCTGGCTTATGGTCATATCAAATAAATAGTTTATTTACCATTTATTGCTTCCAGGTTACCCCTGGTAACCCTGAATTTCATAGCATTGTGACATGAACTGTGGGTAATGCCCTTAGGCCAAGTCTAAAGGAATGCAAGCTTATGGAAAGCGTGCATCAAGGGCTCGAAATGTTTGTGAGAGACCCCTTCGTGCATTTCACGATTTGACAGTGGAACTTGAGGACTTAATGGGAATAGGCCTCAAAGTCCATGAGTCATTGGGATTGAACATCTGAGAGTGTGGGTGGGGGGGGGTTACCTCAGAATCTGAGAGAAGGTCAGGTACAGGGTGGGAGGGTCCTGACTAAGCAGCTTGGTACATTAGTTTATTTGTGAACATAAATGCATAGGACTTTCTTAACGATGCTGTTCTTTTGTTGTCATCATGTTACCACTTTAAAGCTAGAAAAAATAAACTAGAATCTTTGATTTGATATTGTACATATTCCGTGGGTAAATAGTACTTAAACATAATTTGTAGCAGATAAGTTGGCGTTTCTTAGAGGAATATGTGAGCAAGTGATGCATGTCCTGCTTACTGATGACTTGAAGCATTATGCACATTCGAATCCGTTCCTCGCAGTCTGGGCAAGTGATCGATCATTCCTTACAGATGACACTGCATTTGTGTCCCACTGGGCCAGATGTTATGAGTAGCTGTTTATAGCTGATTCTCTGGCTAAGACGTTAGGCATCTGAGTCCACAGTTCTTGTGGTTGATCCTCCAGTTTAGCTATGAACCACCAAATCTCACGGATAGTGCGAGGGTGGTGAACCAACTGGAGGTAGGGAAGGCTGTAGAGATCTGTGGTATGTGGGATGAAATTCTCCAGGCCAGTGGTAAGGCTGTCCTCCTGGCATTGCAAACAGTCTTCACGTACATATGGGAGACTGGTATCATCCCAACTAACTGAAGAACTGCATTTGTTGTCCTTATCTGGTAAGGGAAGTCTGATAGCCTGGATTGTGGCAACTACAGGGGGTGCCGGGTAAGGTCCATGTTTGGGCCATCCCAAACAGGCCTTGGGGTCTAGCAGCTGTGGGGCATCTATTGGTAAGGGGAAAAGTTTACGGATCTTGATTTTGCTGACAATGCTGTGATCTTTGCAGAATCAGCGGAGGCTCTGATCACAGATATCCCACCTCTCCCGGAGTCTCCCGCAATTTAACAGTAGCTCCCTTACACCCGCCAATGATGTGCAGTGTCCCAGAAATCGGTCGTTCCGCTCTTCAGTGGTGGTAAAATTAGCAGGCAAGAAGTTTTTAGTGCTGCAACTTCGCCCCAAATTTCACCACCACTCTCTAGCCCCGGTCAGCATATTTTGCCCACCTACACCCCAGCCGGCTATATTAGCCCACATATATTTAAAAAAAAACAAAAGCAAAATAACACATGGCATTACTGCAATACCTGCCAAACTTTGGCCAGCACCCCCATACTCCCGCATGCCCCTCATCTGCCTCCCTGAAATCAATCTGCCTAAGGTGGGATGTCTGTGATTGGAGCTCATTACACTGAGTGAGGAATTTGAGTGTCAGGGTGTCCTGGATTAAATCAAGATCCTGGCCTTTAATGACCTCTTGAGTATAGCTGTCAACTGTACATTTATCTGAAGAGAATCAAGAGGTTCCCTTACTTTGGCAGCAACATTTATGCAGTTACGGCACTACGTCCATGTGGTGCAGTTCCTTGAGGGTGATCCAGCTTGAGTGGCTGGACCAAGCCAAAGGGACGCCTGGGTAACACTTGGCCGCAGCAGTTAGATGTGTGCTTGCGGAGGGTGGCATTGGACTACGTGCTGGCCTGTGGGGTTGCCAACCAGGATCTTGAGGTGGTTCACTGTGGTGGGTGCAGCAACGCGCTGTACCAGTGCATGTTCCCCGACCCGACCTGGGCCCGGTTTCCCGATAACGCACACTGTTGGCGTGCTAAGAAGACTCTTAAGAGTGGTCCGGACCAACCTTACGAACGTGTGACTTACCTAAGATATACTTCGTGTACGAACGCTTCGGGAATCATTCCATAACATTAAGAGAGAGGTTAAGGTACAACTTAAGAACTACTTAGCGATAAGAAGGTTTTGGGAAACCGGGCCCTGATTTGGAGCTCATAATGTTTTTGTGTGTGTGTGGTTTTCCAGTAAGTCACATTTCCTCAGAATTCAAGTCAGTTTTATAGGGGTGTGATCATCTTTTTTCTGTCTGTTTTCCTTAGTGGTTCATTCCTTTAGTTTGACTTTGGTTTGCCTTTCTACCAGTGAAGCTTCCCTTAGTTAAACTGGGCATGCTGGTACAAATTCAAACTCAGGCGAGCTGTCATATCAAACATTGGAGATGTGAGGCCTTTTCACATGGGATCATGGGTGCCTTTTTCTGTTGAGTGTGTGTTAATTTCATGCATGAGCGGTTGATAGTGCTCATGCACTATCAAAGAAGTAAAGGCACTGGTGGTTTTGGTGACACAGAACACTGTGACTCCTCTGCTCCCTCATCATACCAGTGAGGCAAACTGGTGCTGCTGAGTGTGCAAGCATGTATCATCATGCCCACTGATTATTTATTTTTATTTATTTATTTATTTTCTGGGCAGGCTGAAGCAGATGTGGCATCTCTAAGCAGGAGGATCCAGCTAGTGGAGGAGGAGTTGGACCGTGCCCAGGAGCGGCTGGCTACCGCCCTGCATAAGCTGGAGGAGGCTGAGAAGGCTGCAGATGAGAGTGAGAGGTCTGTGCTGCCCAAAGCAGAGGGGTGGTTGGGGCATTCTGCTGCACTAGAACAGTTATCAACTGCTGAGGTCATCCAGGTCTTGTAGTCCCTAGCTGAACACACCCAAATTTTGTGGCTGGGTTCAGTAGTGTTTAGCAGGATTTTAGGTTCTTTCTAGCCTTTTTTAAACTTCTGGGCCCCCCACAATTTTTCATTCATTCATTCACTCATTCATTCATAGATAGAAGTTTGTACAGGGGTGCCTAAAACTTGTCCGTGAGAGCTACGTTTACAAAGGGAATTTTCTGAAATGCTACTGAATTATGATGGGGTATTTTTGTTGCCTATTGGGACGTGCCCCCCCTTAGTATATTTATCCAATCATGTTTGATCAATTGACTGCTAATGAGAGCGAGCATTATCAGTTAATCATCTCGCAATTGACCTGGAAACATGCTGTGATCACTGTTACACTGAGCTAATAGTTCTTTGTATTAAAGACTGATCAGATTCGTGAGCTAAATCCAATTAAGTGTCTTAAGTTGTGGTCTAAGGTTGTGGTCCATTTTAAGGATACATGTAGCAGATGCCCTATGCTAAATAAGGGGATGCTTCTTTCCTGGTCTGTATTTCAGGGGTATAAAGGTGATTGAGAACCGAGCCCTGAAAGATGAGGAGAAAATGGACATGCAGGAGATTCAGCTGAAGGAGGCCAAGCACATTGCTGAGGAGGCTGACCGCAAGTATGAGGAGGTGAGGAGGAGCTCTGATGTCTGCTGCCCTTGGATAGGTCCTTCCACGGCTGAGCAGGGTGGTACTTACACGTGTGTGTGTGTGTGTGATCTCAGGTGGCTCGCAAGCTGGTTGTCGTCGAGGGAGACTTGGAACGTGCCGAGGAGAGGGCAGATTTGGCTGAAACGTGAGTCACACAGATGTGCACATACACTGTGGGTGCAACACCCACAGGTCAGCTGGAGATGGCGGCACTGCAGGAGTTGGTGTGCCTCCAGCACCACACTGGGCTGCACCCTCTTCAGTTTAAAGCTTATTGCCTACATAGCTGCTGCCTAATGGCAGCTTGACAAAAGATTTTTTTCCATCCATGTTTTAATCAGAATTTTATCCCAGTTTGGCAATTGTAAAAAAATCTTGTAAAAAAAATCTTTAACTAATAGCAGCTTAATTGAAAGTGTCATTTTGTGGAAAGGAGTGGAGTGAAGTGCAGCATATTATAACATTTGTAAAGGTGTGTTAGTGTAGGAGTTATTTACAGGCTTTATAGTAATTTTGAAGATGCAGTGTTCTGTGGAAGTGTGCAGTGTGTGTGTGTCCCAGTTCCTGCTATAGTGCACAGCATTAGTTTCCGGAGTTTCTTCATGGTTTGTTTTTCCAATAATTACTGTATAAATGCTTTATAGCAATCTGAACCCTCCTGAAACAGAAATTGGATGCAGTGAGTACCTTTACCTGTCTAGTAAAGAAAAAAACACCTATTGGACATTCTCATTCATACCAAAATGACTGGTTCTGGAATGTCACTGTATCCTATTTTCCCATGTAGGGCCATTGGTATAACCCTGTCTCTCGGGAGGTAGCCTCTGTGGTCCCAGGTTTAGCTGAAAGCTGGGACACTAATCCAGCCCACCATGGGTGTCACAGTCATTAAATTATTCGTTTGGACCCCCCACATTTAACACAAAATATTAGTTCATCCCGCCACTGTGTTCCCCCACATTCAAAATACTTCTGACACCCCTGCAGCCCACACACACCCCGAGGTACTTGTACAAATGCTCCTTGTATTACGTTTGACTTCGGTCTTAAGATATTTCAACCTTACGATGTTGTGATGGTGATGCACATTTAGTAGTTATTGAACTTGAATTTTATTATTGAATTTTGATGCGTTTCTGGGCTAGCAATATACTATATGATGCTTTCCATGCAGTGGCAGCCCAAACCCAGTCATTCTTCCGGGGTCTGTAGTGGTATTGAACATTAATAACATTTAACATTCATAAAGTATTTAACATCATTTACTGTAATTTTGTTTATACGATGACAGTAGTTATTTATATTATACTTATATTTGCGACTTGCGTCCACTGAAATGTAACCTCATTGTAAATTTAAATAAACTGATGCAGTTGAACTAGAAGTTAGTGCTGGGCGGTATACCGGTTCATACCGAAAACTGGTATTTTTATGATATGGATTTTTCTTATACCGTAATACCGGTTTAAATGGCCTAAACAAGGTCTGGAACATGGTGCAGCGGAAAGCTTTTTTACTGGTACACCGCTGAACATGCATGCAATGGATTACCTGCGTTATGGTGCGTTCGATTATCCCGATGAAGTCCGAGGTGCGATGCGTCACAACCGACCAATTTCCCATTCGAGCTACACAACTTGGAACAAATATGGCTGCCTCCACGAACACGCTGTTATTGTCTTGATCTGAGCATGAAAGCTCATGGAAAGACATTTATTACTTCACATAAAAGACTGCGTGTGATTTGCATTCATAACTAGTAATGCATTTAATATAAACATTTTGAAATGTCTATAAAAGGGAGAAGCAGTAAAGCACTTATTATTGACTGTGTAAACTGCCATGTTGAAATGACGTTTTACAAATCCGACTTCGACCTCGGAAAAGGGGCGTGTTTCCAACAGGAAGGGACGGTTTTGACTCAGAAAGAGAGAAATGAACGCAGGATTAGAGTTACTGAGCAGTGAAAATGGACAGAAGCTGTAGAAGACACAGAAGAACTTCTGCTGAAAAAAGGAGCCGTGTCTGTTGTCTGGAGATATTTCGGTTTTAAATGGTCGGATGTGCACCAGACAACAATTTATTACAAACAGTAGGGCTAAAGTTGTCACCGGATTGTTTACATTAACAGTGTAGTTAGTTAATATTTTTTTGTAAACCATTTATTCTTTTTCTAAGACTTGTTCAGTGCAAAACAGCTTTTGACAAACAACTCCGGATATTTTACCAAGTCTAAATGCCTCTTTTGGATGCTTGAAAATTTTGAGTTTTTAAGTTGTTTGCAAAATTTGTTCAATAAATAGGTTCTATATTTTGACTGCAACTGTCATGCAGTGCGATTCCTTCTCTTCATTAGTGCCACCCCCTTGAAAACTATCACTTTATGGGGCCATGCAAACCTGTATTACTTGTGTGCAAATTTATAATTTTTTTTGTACAATGTATAATTCTCATGACAGTAGAATGGCTACTGTGATAATTGAAGTGGAAAAATATGGAAAATATGGTTAACACCCACTGATGCATGGGGAAAAAAATTGTTTAATACCGTGAAACCGTCTCAATTTTGAAAAATACCGTGATATAGAATTTGTCATACCGCCCAGCTCTACTAGAAGTCTTGTTGAATCACAGGATGCAGGATTGTTGAACATCTCATGTTTACACCATATTTTTCTTAGGAATACAGGGAGTGAAATGACAGTGGTCATCTATAGCGGTTTCCAAAGAATTTTCTCTTATCTATTCTAAACAAGCATAATATGAATTCTTCTCAAAGAACTAATGAGCATAAAAGTATTGAACCCATTTAAGAACTGCATTAAGTGTTGTGTATATCATTTATTCAATATTTAACTCCCTTTTTAGTTTGATTCCTGTAATGATTTAGAAGCTGCCTGATATCATTATATGACGCAAAAATGAGCCTGAGCTGTGCCGCACAAGATTTGGAGCTGTTGACCCCTGATGTTTTGACATCTATACAGACGGACGTCTCCATGTGCTGGAGGCCTCGTGATCCTTCTGCTTGTCTGACCGACACTCTAACCCTCCACCCCTCCCCACTAACAGTAAAGCCCGGGAACTGGAGGAGCAGCTGAGGGGCTTTGACCAAATGCTGAAGACACTGCAGGCCTCTGAGGACGTGGTAATGCTGCCTCCCTTTGCCTAACTCCTCGGTGTGTCTGGGTCAGCTTGTAGTCACATGATCAAGGGCAGGTACCCAGAAAGACTTCCCAGGCTGTTCCATTCTCACCTTCATTCCCCAGCAGCCTCCGGTTCCCTGACAACTTTTCACCTCCACCTGTTTTCACCCATTTACTCTGATTTCTCGTTATTTGCTTGCTCATGTACTTGCGCTTTTGCTTTTCTTGTGCTTCCTCACTGCATACCAGGACTGCACAGGCAGAGATCAGGCCTTGGTATGAGTGTAGGCCTTGTTCTGGATGGACAGCTGTCAGCCTAACCCTCACTCATACATGTTCAGTCAGCCCAGCATTTTGTACTCCACATTTATGGCTCCTGTCCTTTATACTTATTCCTTGGGCCTTTCCTCCCATCATTCTTTGTGAGCTGTTCTAATTACGTAATTTTAATTAATGCCTTGCCGTCTTTATTTGGTTTTTGTCTTTATATTTGTTTCTGAATCTCATGTGACCAGTTGCCCATCCATCTCTTGCCTATCCATCTTATCTATCATTTTCCTCTGGCTTCAGTCTTCCTTCCTCCAGTACTCTGCTCTCCTTTGCTATTGTATCACCCCACAAACTCTAAAACCAAATGGAAACTTGTGGCAAATGTGTGGAGTTGGAAGATGAGCCTAAAAATATTTTATAATTTATAATAATTTAGTCTTTAAGCGCATGTCCACTGTGATTTAATCATTACTGCGTGGCAGTAAATGCCTTTCTTAGCAATAGGTTAATTGTGGCAGTGCAATTCACATCTGCCTGTGTCTGTATTTGTTTTGTAAAGTGTGGAACGTCTTTTTGCAGTATACTGTAGCGTCATGAAAGCACATGTTTTGTTTATCCTGTTAGTAGTATTTAAATAGTGCTGCCTGTCTGATGGTGTGTATATATACATTGTCTGTCTGCGTACTTTTGGTCATAGCATTTTCTTTACCATTTCCTTGTTCAAGCAGGTGCTTATTATGAATGCTCAGTCATAGCAATGTGAAGTATATATGAAATGCAGGTCCTTTGTCGATGTGTAGCTGCCTTATTAATGGGGCTCTGAGTGTAACCTATGGGGACTCTACACCCTCCTGACATTACCCCCTCCCAGCCTCATGTTGTCCATTTGTTCTTCATGTCACTTTTTCTGCCCTCCCCACACTTTGTAGTACTCCCAGAAGGAGGACAGATATGAAGAGGAGATTAGGATCTTGTGTGAGAAGCTCAAGGAGGTGAGGCTTCTCTGGCCCATGTTATGGTGAAGTATACTGTACCCAAAGAATCTGATGTGTGCATGTGAGGGCGTGCAGCCTGAAGCATGTTCTAGCAGGGGAAGCACAGCTGTTGGTGTGAGAACATCCATGTCAGCCTAGATGCTGGCCTTTCTGTTACCATTGCTCCATTACTGTTTAACACTCAGTGATGCAGAAGAAGCAGTTTTCCTAACTGTGTATCCAGGGCTTGACATTGGCACCAGCCCACCGGCCAAATGCGGGTAAAATTCGGCTGTGGCGGGTAATAACTTTAGTCTCACTAGCCACTTTGGCGGGTAGTTTATTCT
>JAODKM010000214.1:0-15145 GCA_026780845.1 Petrocephalus sullivani
GTTCTGTGTCTTGATGCAAGTCTGCTGATGACACTTTGAGACACACCAAGTTCACAAGCAACATCTGACTGCCTGCCTCCGACCCGAAGGCGTGCCATGGTCAGGTGGCGCTGCTCGTCCGTTAAGTGACGTGTGTTCATGGCTGTTTGAATGGTGAACTTGGAATGACTTACTGACAATACTAGCTTTTTCAACCCACAGAATGTTGAAACTGATGCCACATTGTCTTTTGGTATTGGCCCCAATTTAAAGCACACCTGCACATAATGAGACCATTACATGGAAAACACAAAATGAGGTGTGTCTATCACCCCAATACAATTGCCTCCCTATCCAAAAAAAGTCTGAAGTGAAACAAACACTGTATGTATGACATCCACTAAGTCTCTCACAATATCACTAACTTATTGTGAGTAGTGTATACAGCCCGATTGGCCACTAGATGTCACTGTGATGCAATGTTTCAGACATTTTGAAAGGCTGACTGATTTTTCAAATCTCTGTAACTCCTTCATATTTGTGAAGGTTAGGGGCAGAAGATCCTGGAAAATTAATGAATAATAGGGCACCCCAACCAGAACAGTCTGAAGGATAACAAAAAAGCACTGTATATACACTTTGCCAAATTACTTATACTAATATACAAACCATCTAAATTATGGATTTTGGACCCTTGGATTATTCAAAACACAAAATTAATGGAAAGTTTACTGTAGTTTCAGCTGTTTTGGTGCCTCAATAACCTAATTGTTGTCAAACATTTTGGTTAATCTATTAATTGTGCCTGACAACCTGGCTTCAGCCTCAGCAGTGCAGGGTGGTTCACAGACATGTATCATGGTCAGCACATCATTCAGCACGTCCATAGAATGTGGGAATATATTCATATACACCAAACGTCACGACATGTCCTGTCCGTCTCCAAGTATGACAACCAGGGGTCACCGCTGGTCCTCCGGAACCATCCTGTCTCTTCCCAGCTTTGTCCTGTTCGTAATCCCCAATCCAAATGTGGTAAATGTCAACACCTAAACCTTAGCAGTCCCTCATTAGTCCCATATATACATGCTTCCCAGTCCTGTGTTCCCCAGGCCCGTCATTAACGTCAGTCCTCCTGTTGCCTGTGCCCTTTCCTGCGCTAGACTCCGCGGTTTGACACCTCACTGTCCGGTTGGTTTCCCTTCCCTTGTATAGTTCAATAAAACCCTTTTGATCTTCCTTGAATTCTTTGTTTCACATTCCCTGACAGAATGACTGGACTCCTGCAAAGCCTCAGCAGCCTGTGACTCTACCACAGCTACCAAGCCACCCTGACTAGAAGCCAAAATCTTCTTTGCCTTCCTGGCATACAGGTGCAATCACGCGGTATGGAGGATCCCAAAGGCCAGAACCCTCGACCTGTTTGTGGAGTGGGTGCTGTCTGGATTCACCACAGATGGAGATTCCCAGGAGACGGAGTTGGTCTGGTGCCAGTTAATGACACTGTGGCTCCCCGTAGCTCGCTGCCGCGCCTTCAGAGTCTTGCCTGGGGGAGTTTGTCACTGCATCTCCAGAGCCCAGCCCAGCATTCGGCCCAGAAGGGGCAATGCATGGCTGTTCCAGGTCAGGAGGAGGATTTGGGGTTTTCCTCACCCCCTGTGAAAGCCACATCTGGTCCACGTCCCAAGAGGAGGAGGCAGAAGAAGCTGGCTGCACCTGCTCCAAGAAGGGCCACACTGCCCACCGAACCGCACCTCCGCCAAACCACCTATGTCCGTTCCAGGTGTCCCAGTTTTGCTCTGTCCACCTGCAGGTGTCCCGGCTTCACCCTGCTTCTCTCTGGCTATCCTGTTGGCTCTTGCCTCATCTCCAGCCATCCCGCTGGCTCCCGCCTAGTTTCATGGTGTCCAGGCAGCTGCTGCCTTGTCTTGTAGTGTCCCGCTGGCTCCCGCCTCGTCTCCTGGTCTCCAGCACTCCTGCTTCATCTCTTAGTGTCCTGCCAGCACCCTCCTGGTGGCCTCCTGTCATCACCTTGGCAACCTCCTTGTGGCCTCCTGGGTCGCCACTGGCGGCCTCCCCCTCCCCTGCAGGTTGCCACCAGCCTGACGACCCAACTCGCAAGCCACCGCCAGCCCAACCCTCGTCTCCCCTATCTGTGGTCCAATTACTTGGAGGCTCTGCTTATGTCTCATACTAAAATATTAACTGGAAAACACCAATGGTTCAGGAAACAAACAAAACTTAACCTGCCCAATAAGACACTATTAAGAAATGCAGTGTTAAATCTCATTCGTCCGCTTAATTTATTGATAATCCATTTCATTTGCTGAACTGATTCATTCTCTGAATGTGTAGTATATACCTTCTTTTAAAGTGGTACATTTATCTTAAACTGGCCTTCAAATTCAAACTGTATTCAAGTAACTCAGGAAAGCAGCCCATGTTGTTCCCAATTACTCTGGATCTGCTCACCTGTGAGCCTGTGCAGGGCTTCAAAGCCATGATGTACTGCAATGATGTCCATGAAGGATATGGTGCCATCTTCAAACCTGTAAAGTCCACAGTCACACAACATCACACACAAAGGAAGGAAAGGAACATCACACACAAAGACAGAGAACTTTCCAAGCACATTAAAGGAAATGTGATAATTATTTTTATGCTATTTCAATGGTCACTTTAATTTGCCTAAGCAACAGTATGTAGATCCCACTTAATATACGGGTAGTTATCAAGTCGGTGACTTGATCTAGGCAGCTGGGATAAGACTAGGGCTGAATGATTTATCAATTTCAAATCGAAATTGATTTGAAATTTTAAACGATGAAATTAGTGAATCGCAAAGGCTCCGATTTAGGATATGCATTATACAGCATATCTGGCCCAGGGTTTAAAACTGTCGTAGAATAGTTTTGCAAATTCATTCCGTTCTCCTTTTGTGACAGTCAGTCTCACCAATCAGAAGTGCCGTGCTCCTTGTGTGCTAATCATGCTCACCAATCAGAGGTGGTCCAAAGTGACTGCGTACACGCCCACAAACACAGACACGTGAAACCCAAGAAAAACGTTACATTAGCAGTGCGAAAAAATATTGGTTCTTTTGCCGAGACGTAAGTGAATTACCTTCCTATTTAATGGTCATAGGTCGTTCACAGAAAGATCCTATTATTAGGGGTCCAAGCAGCGTTAGCACTGGAATTGTTATATTTTCATTAATTTATTTAACTTAACACAGTTGCGGCTTTTGTGCGTCATTGTTCTCTGCTAATTTGACCCTTGTGTACGTGGGACTTTCCAAAAATACTTCACTAAGGGTAAAAAAGCAGTCGAACGCTGTCTGCAAACGCTGCACTTAAAATGTGCAAGTAGAAATACAATCACTTTACCATGTTCGGGTTGCTAGAGAATTGTTCTATGGTTTATTAGGTGTATGTTCTATATCATTTTTGTTAGAATAAATACATTTTTGATTCAATTAATATATTTCCGTTCAGATTTCAATGTACAGTTGTGCTCAATTACAGTTTTTATACACAAATAGTGAATACTGAGTTTTAAAAAATCACAAATCAAATCACAATATCTACAGATAAATCGCAATTTGATATTTTCTTAAAATCGTTCAGCCCTAGAAAAGACTAGTTATGTCTATGTAAATGTAACACTTAAGTGCTTTAGTGCAACTACATTTGTGTTTTTTTGTGATTTTCATGCAGGGAGCTGCATATTCTCTCCAACTGAACAAGATTCATAAAACATTTGAACACATGGAAGGTTAAACAATGTCCAGCCAAAAGCAACTGAAGAAACCCTGACTGATGAATGAGAGGCTACATATTCAGGAAAGAGTGTTTTGACAGAAGCGAATGAGTGCTTAGCCATACCTGCCATCAATGTTAGACCTTGGTACATAGTAGTCCTCTCCAGCCAGGTAGGCCGCAGCTGTTCCTCCTCCAAAATAGGCTTTCTTTAGCATGTCTATGCACTTGTTCTGGACTATCAGGGCCCCTAATCCAGTAGGGAAGCCAAACATCTTGTAGAAGGAAACAGGAATGAAGTCTGCAGGACACTCCTGTAGGTCTAGGGGTGAGCAGCCCACCAAACTGGATGCGTCAAGAAGAACAAACCACTGGCCGTCCTGGGTACATGAGGGGTACAGCTCTCTCGAATGGATGCCCTTCACATGCCACAGAGGGTACTTCTTCCCAGAGAAGTTGCTCTGGGCTGGGTAGCAAAAGAGATGTGGTGCCTGGGAGTTTCCGCCCTTCAGACATGTTCTTTCACCCGCCCTCCCCTCCACCTCTTCAGGCATGATGGGTACGGATGCGATGCCGATTGGTGATGTCAGGCCACGGATACCAACCACTGAGGTGTGGTTGTCAGTCAGGTAACAGAAAGAAGAGGCTGGAGTCCAGGGGAAGCTTTCTGCTACTAGCTTGATAGCTGCTGTGCAGCCTGAGGTAAAGATTACAGTGTAGTCCTCGGGACCAGTGTTGAAGTGCTGCAGGATCCTGCAGGGACACAGTACATGTACTGTCAGCTCCTCTCCTGTGCTAATGTAGAGAATGCGCACTGTGACTTCAGTCCTTGTGCAGTGTGGAGAAGTCAGTCACCACTGACAGCTAGTTGTCACGCTAGTCTTCATCTCATATCAGGTTGTGAAGCTACAGAATTGTGACATAAGCTCTCAAACAGTGACTCAACCAAAGAAACCAGTAAGTAACACAGAGAAACTAGCAGTCACAACTCACTCTATGACTAAGCAAGTCATCTTATTCCATGATGTACTGTAGCACAGATAGGATGATTTTCTTGTTGTTCTTTGTACATCTGTTGTTGATGACTGCAGGTCTACATGTCTTGCGATTAACTTGAATGTGATGCAGTGTATTCCCCTGCCTTATGCCCTGTGCTTATGCAGCAGACCCTCTACTGCATAAGTAGTTGTATAAGGTCGGATAAGTCCGACGTGTGTCTCAGTTCTAAAGAATATGTTGGGTTTTTCAAAAACAAATACACCAGCTACCCAGCAGAGGCCGATGCCACACTGGAGACACTCGCTAATGAGAGAGGTCATATATCATGCTACCTCAGAAATCTACATTCAGCAATGCAAAGCTTGTTGAATGTTTGGATACAGATTTGCTGAATAAGCATAGAAAATGTAAAGGTAACATTAGGAAAGGGGAAAAGATATACTATTTACAACTACAAATTGATTATTAAAATCTAAACTAACAATTAAAATTAAACTGCATAATTCATTAAAAAAAACATTTTACAGTCCCTATAGATTAGGGGTACCCAATACGTTGATTGCGATCAACCAGTAGATCACAAAGACAGTGTGGGTAGATCACAAGACATTCAAAAAATTGTTTAATGTTAGCCAATCATCTATCCTCCCTTTGGCAATCGCCACTTGATTGACGTAAAGGGTGGCCAGTCTGCTGTTGCTTAAAGCTTTATTATATTAGGTTACCAAAACAAAATGCAATGCTAATGAGCTAATGCAAAACTCCAGCGAGCGGCCCAGCTAGCCTTCCAATTTATATGTACTAAAAAGGGATATAAAACAATGAGTGGGGGAGCTGGACCAGAAATGTATTGTACTATGAGGGTTCTTGCAATGACACAAGGTTTGCCAACATGTACTGTATATGTAAAGTACTCATTGTGTGTGTCTGTATATATTTTTTGATCCCTCTTCTTCTCACCTTCCTCTGTGAGAGCAAGTTTGGCTGTGAAGGGTAGCTACCTCAAGGGGCACCCAGGGAGCTAGGGGTTAAGGGCCAAGGCTGGGCTTGAACTGACGACCTTCCGTTTATTGGCACAGAGTTTAACCTACTGAGCCACACACACAGACACTCACACACACACACACACACACACACACACACACACATATATATATATATATTTTTATATATTTTTTTTTTTAATGCAGGTAGATAATTATGACCTGGTCAGTTTAAAAGTAGCTCACAAGCCAAAAAACTGTGGGCACCCCTGCTACAGATAAACTAGAAGAATGCTGGACTTTAACAGTTGAATATTTTATAGTCATGATGTCTTACTGGGCCTGTCAGAAGTGGCCTATTTCTTCCTTGAAATAGTAATGACCTATATTTCCATGAAGATAAACAGCTACCAAACAAAAGGTTTTTCCCCATATTTAGTTGTTTAAGCCATACACACCTCCAGTCTGCATTCACCATCACCCCCCTCTCCCATCGCACTACCCACTGGGTCAGGACACCTGAAGTCGGACTGTCACCGCAGTTGCTGCTGTTGTGTCGCACCTGGGTCAGCACCTCCCTTACCACGCCATTATCACCAACAATCCGAAACACAACGCAGAGTGCCACGACGGGAGGCTCCCGGGCCTGCTCTGCCTTAATTGTCCACTGGAGTTATCGAGCGGGAAGCAGAACATGGCCAGGGTTACATAAATATTCAATTATTAGACGAAACCCAACGCCTTTATTATTTATAAATGTGAATAATAATTTCTGACAAATAATATTGTATTTATAATGATTCCACCTCTCTAAAATGTTTCCCAAGTGCACTCTCTCATCTCCAGTTCTACACTGTTGTCAGTGGCCAAGTCTCATGCAAGTCTCCGGCGATGCATTGAACTGCATCGTGTTAAATTGTACTGCATTGCGATAGGGGTGAATCTTATTGTATCACAAAATTAGTTGCTTCATGTGTATCTTTAATGTATGTGACTGTCGGCAATGCATCATGATGTTTATTGCATCGCCTCAGAGATGGAGCTGCGCATCCCTAGTAAGTACACTCTATGATGTTTGCACAATGACAGAATCACTTAATGATGCATTTCTCAGAATATATCCTTATCTTTAAGTGATCCATGACTGTACATTTATGAGAGTACTATAGTACGAGGGTAGAGGGTAGTACAGACACTACATTTGGGGCAGGCAGGGGGTGTAGTGGTTAAGGACGCAACCGTGTAGTCAAAAGACTGCCAGTTCAAGTCCCCGACCCACAAGTACCACTGAGGTGTCCTGAGCAAGCTACCATCCCCAAGCACTGCTCCCCGGGCGCTCATGTAGCTGTCACATGGGTTAAATGCAGAGGACACATTTTGTTGTTGCGTGCTGTGGCGCGTCAATGATGGCGATTAATCACCTTCACTTCACATTGAGGAAAATAGTCATAACTGTAGGACTCTATACAGACATACATTAATAAAGCAATAAATAATTATTGCATGCATAAATTTCCTTCTGACGGAACAAGCAGCCAAATACTTTACAACACCCATTTAGTGTCCACTTTCTTAGGTATGATTATAGCAACAGTCTTATACAAACAGAAAAGGTTCATGTACTGTTTGAGAAAGCTTAAGAATAATGTAGTAAGGTCTGAGACTTGGGCAAACTGGACCGTATTATAACTGCTGATGCTAGGCGTGACGGTTCCAGCTTCTCTACTATTCTGAGATTTCCTATAGTCTATATTTTAGAGTGAATGATGCAGTAAACAAAAACAATTGTGTTCTAATGGGGAAAACACCTTGTACAGCGAGTGAGACTTGCAATAGCTTACAGGAAAGCTACAAGCACAAAAATATCATGGACCCAACCCCATAAGGAAAGCTTCCAGTGCCTTCAAGAACTCTGACCATTGTGTCTGCAAAAGTGTCCTACCCCGTACATAAATTGCTTAACGAGTGTAGTTACATAAACAAGATTTCAATCCTGGAATTCACAGGTACATAACATTAATACATTGGATTCAACCCCCCCACGCCCTGCTGCTGGTCTCTTTAACAAGAATAATAGCTGTTATAGGCAAATCCAGGACCTGATATTAGACACTCGCATCAAAGATTCATGAGCTGCCCCTGGACAATTCTAGGTATAATTATCGAGGAAGAGACACTGACTGTTTCCCAATGTTTCATCCCTAGAAAGGTCAACAGACCTGTTCCATCTCAGATACCACGGGAAAATGAAACCAACAGCAGCAGCTCAAACAATGCAGGAGGTTCAAGGATTCAAGACTGTGAAATGTTGACGGCTTATACCACATCTTTTTCCATCAGGACATACAAGTTAGGTCAAATGTTTGAGAACACCTGCTTGAAACCATAATTATCTGGGCTTTAAACTGCATTTATAGTCACCACTATGAAGTATGCTGGTTTTTTTTTTGCTGGTGACAGAGTTGGTAACCTTTTTGAAATTCCTGGCAATCTCAACCAGCAGGAACATCAGAGTACACTTCAAATGCATGCCATTCCATCAAGGTTACAACTGACCTGGCAGTCCATCATTCTTCAAAAGGACAATGACACAAAAAGATCATGTAATTTTTCAAGAGCTCGAAATAATGACCTGCTCTGCCCAACTGCATTGCTACAAAACCTGTATGGGATGAACTGGACACAAAATAAAATAAACCACCCAAAAAGCACCCTACATCTCTGAGAACTGCTGCAGAAAGGCCAGGAAGACCTGTTAGATGATTTCCTGCTGAAACATGTAAACCAAATGCCTTTGTTCAATGCGTCTGTGAAGCTGTTATCTAAGTAAATTGTGGCTTTTTTTTTGAGGAATCCAGGAATTAGAAACTATTTAAAATTTTCTTGAACACTACTTACTGTGTACTCCATGTTTAGTATATTGCAATGGACCTTTTTTTCCATTTTCAAATATTTAAAGAAAAAATACACATTTTATTAAATAAATTATTATGATAAAACCTAGTTTCCAGCAAACATACTGAAATTTTGACTGGTAATTACTTCCATAATAATGTATTTCTTTATTATTTCTGAAATTTATATTGTTTTAAAAGCATTATTAAAATGGGAAGATTTATCGGGCTATCTGGAAAAAAGCTACACCTATTTCAGACCACAAGCAGCAGCAGCCAAAAAATCTGAAAGAAAAATAAAACAGCACATACAAAAATACTACCACAGACAATCAACACACAATGCATACAAAACAGGCACTTACAATATACAAGTATAACAGACACACTGGAGGTAGAATCTGGGGACTGAAGTGCATTTGATCCCCTGTACGACATACCTGTAGCGCACATGCTCCACAGTGTCATGAGTCAGCCTGCTGCAAGGGTTGCGGCTGTGTGGGTTACCTGCCCGTTGGAATATTAAAATAGATAAACTGGAAGATTATAATGGAATGCTTTAAGCAAGTCATCCTATGTTTATTGTGAAAATCTCTAGTACTAATACATTTTCAACAGTGGCTCATTCTTGCAATTCTGGATAAAAGTTTGTGCAAAGTGCCCAAATAACAAACATGATTATAACTGTTGTAGTTATAAGCTAAACCTCTAAACCTGTATATATTGCACTCAGATGCATGCTATGGACAGTGGGACATAAACCATTTCTGTTTCTACCAAGGTGGTTTGTTCTTGGCATTGAAGTATGATCCATATCCTATTATTGTACCCTTTCTGTTAGCATAATCTATTATACTTAGTGTAAACTGTTGCCTTCCTGTCATCACAGTCTCTCCTGCAACTACACAAGTAATGTATTACTGGTTTTCATATGTAGCCATCTCTATTAGTATGTACTGTATTGTAGTATAATATTTTGTTAGCTTATTGAGTTCCTACTCTATATTTAAATTAACATCTGGATTTACAGTATTGCAAATGATCCCCACTGATTATATGAAGATGATTGTTTTCTAAAGGATTTGAGGACATAATGAATGAGCAGAAGAAATGAAAACTCACCATAGACATTTCCACATAAATCTTGGAAGAACGCTTTAATTTGTGACTCTGGAAACAATGTTGTCCCTGCATGATCGAGATAAGTCATCCCTTTTTTGGACAAAGACAGAAAATGTCACATGAATATCTTCACATACTGACCAGAGCAGAAGACCAGACACTATCTGTATAGGTTTATGAAACTAGGAAATCCCCAATTAAGAATTTCAATTGATAGTAGCCACTACAGCTGCCTTGGGAGGGCACTTTGTTTGGTACAGGGTTTTGTGCATTAATTACTGTAAATAATTACCTACAATTTCAGGGTTCCAGTTTGTGCCTATGAGTAGTACCACTTTCTAGTGTTTTTTGTCTGTTCTAATGGGCTACACTTTATGACTCACAAGACATGTTTTGCACAATTTAATTTGCCAAAACTGGGTGCAGTGTGTAAATAATCAGTCCTGCTACAACGTGAATTAACGCCATAGTGACCACTTGCATTGAAATGTTTTACATATACAGTTAAAGGTTTATTATATCAATTAGTTAAGTTAAATTACGAATAACACCTTAGGCGGCAATTTAAAGGTAAATTATATAAGCCTACTGGGGGCTGGGTCATTCCATGAATTTAACAAATGGCCTTTGCTTCACCATTTTGCAACAATGCTGCATGAATTCAGCCGAACGGTGAAAGAATTAATACTATATCTGTACAACAGCATAGGACAGCGTTTCTATTGAGGGGACACAATGTAATAATAACGTCCGCAGTTTCGTTGATGAGTTGTGCGCTTTTTTAAAGCCGCAGTATGAAAAAACACGCGATGCGTCCAGGAAGAGCGACAGTGTGTGTGTGTGTGTGTGTGTGTGTAAATACGAAGGTCTGTTTATTGGGATGATGTATTAATCCGAATTAAATATTGGGGGATACATGTCACCACGCTTCCTACGCCCCTATATCGGTGTATATTTGAGTATTTTAATAAGTTCAAAGAAAAGTAAGGTGATCGGTTACCATTGGATCTGCCGGAATGCAGGACAGTACAGCAGCGAATGAGTGTACAGCATATACAAGACAGGATTCCTAAGGAACGCATAGTGTTTGCGAGGTAACGCAAAACTTAATATTTTTCAAGCCTTAATAACTCTTTATGGGCAGTTTATGAATTAAACACATATACCTTCAGAGCTCATAAACAATTTTTGTTCTATGTTCACTGTCTGCAGGGGCACGTGCAAGCAAGCATTTCATTGTACATGGTACTCGTACTTGTACATATGACAATAAAGAATTGAATTAAATATAATCCTGTCTTATGATCTATAACTTTTTTTACTGTTACAGCTGCATCTGCAGACCTCGATGTACCTTTAATTCTGGAGAACTCTGCCCGCACCATGTCCTCGAAGTCGCCTGCATAGCCATAATGATCCCAGGACTCTTTAAAACTCTCAAAACTGCTACAGCGGTCAAAATAATTTAAACTCATTTCATAGTCCTCCTTCCGGTCTCTTACAGAAGTTCTTAAAATGAAAGTGCGACAACGGACGCTTTGCAGAAATGCGGCTCAACACAAACAAAAAGTTCGAAACAAAACACAATAGCTAAACGCCATTACTGTAAAGAGCAAAGTCCTTAGCTGAAGTTATCTGCAAAACGACGTACACGATTTCGGGGCGGGCTGGAAATGAAAGAACCGTACTTTACATTACAGCGACTTCACTGCTTCGGGTTGGAGAACAAATACTAGATACCCAACCTTGAAAATCTAAAAGAACTTAATTCAAATTGTTTTGGTAAAAGTATGTCGCAACCAATTTTGACAGTGTGCCAGTAATGATTCTGATGTCAGTCGAAAGTAAAGACAAACCACAATGGCATGTACAGCATGCACCAGTCTTATCATGGGCTAGGCTGAAATACGTCGCTAGCGTGAGCGCAGATTTCTCACATGTGCTGGCAGACTAGAAGCCCCGAAAATGAACGCTTTACTGTCCACATTATCAGAAGCACTCCAAGGTCTCCGCGTACGGTATGGGTGGTGTATGTCTTTCAGCTTGCGAACTGACTCTTTGGTGCCTTTTATGCACGCAGAAGCATTTAAGTACATCTATTGTACATAGATTGAAGCCACTGGAGAGACGTTACACGGATTATACTCCTTCTAGTTATAATTCTTGCCAATGCATTTTGCATCTGTGCGCGATTTGTGTTTCCTGAAAATAGAGCACTGAAGTACTTTAAACTTGTCAGGGTTAGGGCATCCCTCTAAAGCAATGGTTCTCAACCTTTTTCAGTTATGTAACCCCTGTGAAATATTTTTCCAGCCAAGTACCCTGACCAGCGCAAAGCATTTTTGGTTGAAAAAAAAAACATAAAACACAACCCTGTGCCATCAACTCTGTCTATCAGGTAACATTTGAAAAAAACATCAAAACATTTAAAACTCCATCAATGTGTAAAACATTTGTAGTGGTCTCTTGAACTATTTGGAAATAAAAACATATTAAAAAATTAGTAAAGACTTGAAAAAGAAATGATAATTATAAATAAAGATTTGCACATTGTGCACATAAAAATAATCATCGCCTTAAAGTGTCCTCTTTTGGGATGATAATAAAGATCTGTTCCCAAATTGAATTCACTAACTTAATTATAGATAAATAAACATTTCTTCACAAAAAAAGAAATCATCAACACTTTTAAATAAAAGATTTGCAAAAAATGAAAAATAAAAATATTTATCTTAAAATATCTTCTTTAAGGATAAAGACTGACATCTTAGCTACAAACTGTCAACACTGAAGATTGCATTGTTGCATTGAACTGAGTGCTTTTGCACTTACATTTTAGTGAGAAACTTAGTCTTGTGCTTCACTGAGGATCTTTGTCAATCTTGGTGTCAGGGAGGCAACTGCTGTGATCAAGCTCTTCTCCAGGAACAGCCTGTTTCTTTGCTTTGTTTTGATCACAGTCATTGCAGAGAAGGAGGCCTCACATAAATATGTGGTGGCAGAGGGTAGTAGTGTGGACGTGGCAGGCTTCATCTGGAGGCCACGGTCAGAGGACACTTCCAAGAGTTTATCCTGATAAGTGACAGGTAGCTTGCTTCTGTTTGCTTCAGACAAGAGAGATTGGTTTCTCACCCAATCCAACAATGCAGATTTCTCCCTCATGTCAGGAAAGTAGGAATGAAAATCTTGAATCAAGGTGGTCAAATGTCCCACTATGACTGACATGACTGGAGCTCTATCCACATCCTCACTAGAGAGAAAATCATCCACCTGAGGAAAGCAGGCAAAATCCCACTTTGCACAGGCGCTTCTCCACAGCTCTGCTTTCTTCAGGAAGGATGCTGGTGTCCTTGCCCTGCAGAGACATATTCAGTTCATTCAGTTTGTTGAATATATCTGCACTTCGGACCGTAATTCCAACAGCCGGTTGAGTATTCTCCCTCGAGAGAGAGCCAGCGCACTTCTGTGTGCAGCAACAGTTGTGTGTGTTCAGCTCCCATATTTTCACAGAGGAGGCAAAACATGCGTGCATTACGTGGTCTTGACTTGGCTGCCCATCATTGATGCTGCTGCGTCGGTGCAGATGCTGCTGCAGGATTTCCAGTGCAGGCCATTTTCACAGAAGAAAGTGTTGACAACATTAAAACGTTTTGCAGAATAATATGTGCTCATAAATGTCGTCAGTATCAACGTATCTCACAAAAGCAACAAGTTGTGCATTTCCAGTGACATCTGTGGATTCATCTAGCTGGAGTGAAAAAGTCGCTAAGTTTTCCCACAACTTGCTCGATGATGTCTGTTCCCATTTTATCTACTCGGCGGCAAACAGAGTAATTTGACAAAGGCACAGTCTTAAATTTCTCCGCTGTGTTTCTGTCCAGCATGGTCTCAGCTAGCACAACAGCGGCGGGAAGGAGAAGGTCTTCAGCTATAGTGAATGGTTTCTTGGCTTTTGTTACGAGCAAAGACACAGCATAAGAGGGCTTTGTTGTGCATAAAAATTATGAACAGAATCGGTGACAAAGGGCAGCACTGGTGGAATCCAACCCTCACCGGAAACGAGTCTGACTTACTGCCGATAATGCGGACCAAGCTCTGGCACCGGTCGTACAGGGACCGAACAGCCCTTATAAGGAGGCCCGGCATCCCATACTCCCAGAGTACTCACCACAGGACTCTCCGAGGGACGCGGTCGAATGCCTTCTCCAAAACACATGCCGACTGGCTGAGCAAACTCACACGCACCCTCCAGGACCCTGCTGAGAGTATAGAGCTGGTCCATTGTTCCACGGCCAGGGCGAAAACCACATTGCTCCTCCTGAATCCGAGGTTCGACAATCCGTCTGACCCTCCTCTCCAGGACCCCCGAATAGACCTTAACAAGGAGGCTGAGAAGTGTGATCCCCCTATAGTTGGAACACACTCTCCGGTCCCATTTCTTAAAGATGGGGACCACCACCCCGGTCTGCCAATCCAGAGGCACCACCCCCGATGTCCACGTGATGCTACAGATGTGTGTCAGCCAAGACAACCCTACAACATCCAGAGCCTTGAGGAACTCCGGGCGGATCTCATCCCGCCCTGGGGCCCGGCCACCGAGGACCTTTTTACCATCTCAGCAACCTCTGCCCCGGAGATAGGGGAGTCCACCCCCAAGTCCCCAAACTCAGGTTCTTCATTGGAAGGAGTGTCGGTGGGATAGAAGAGGTCTTTGAAGTATTCCTTCCACCGACCCAGAATGTCCCTAGTTGAGGTCAGCAGTGCCCCATCCCCACCATAAATAGTGTTGATGCTGTACCACTTTCCCGCCCTGAGACGCCAGAATCTCTTCAAAGCAGTCCGGAAGTCGTGTTCCATAGCCTCACCAAACTCCTCCCACACCCAAGTTTCTGCTTCGGCGACCGCCGAAGCCACATCCCGCTTGGCCTGCCGGTACCCATCAGCTCCCTCTGGAGTCCCACAAGCCAAAAAAGGCCTGGTAGGACTCCTTCTTCAGCTTGACAGGTTCAAGGGTTACTGCCACGACAGGCACCGACCACCTTACGGCAACAGCTCCGGTCAGCCGCCACCACAATGGAGCCGTGGAACATGGCCCATTCGGACTCAATGTCCCCCTACTCCCTCGGGACATGGGAGAAGCTCTGTCGGAGGTGGGAGTTGAAGCTCCTCCTGACAGGGGATTCTGCCAGACGTTCCCAGCAGACCCTCACAATACACTTGGGCCTGAAGTCCCCCAGCAGAACAAGAGAGTCCATAGGAGGAGCGCTCTCCAGCACCCCTTCCAAGGACTCCAGAAAGGGTGGGTATTCTGAACTGCTGTTTGGCGCATAAGCGCAAACAACAGTCAGGACCCGTCCCCCCACCCGAAGGCGAAGGGAGGCTACCCTCTCGTCCACCGGGGTGAACCCCA
>JAODKM010000215.1:0-15126 GCA_026780845.1 Petrocephalus sullivani
ATGGGCTCAGGACTACTTTGGCAAACCTTTGTCAAGTACCACAATACGTAGTTATCCGCAAATGCCAGTTAAAACTGTACTGTGCCAAAAGGAAGCCCTATGTGTCATGCCCTCCCGTCTGATCCTCCTGTGTGCCAAGCCCCCTCGCCGCCCTCGTTTACCAGCTGTGTCTAGTTGTTAGTCATTAATGCTGTGTATTTTAGTCTGCTTCCCCAGCCCTGTCATTGAAGTCTTGTGTTCCGTGTTATTCGTCCGTGCAATAAAGTTCCCAAACAGGAGACTTCCGCATTTCTGTCTCCGCCTATTCCCTCACCTGGATTCGTAACGTGACAATGACAGGACTCCAAAGGAAAAAGACGCCACATTTGACCGAGGCTGACTACTTCGGTCTGGTTGACGAGGCGATCTATTGGCTGCAGCAGCCCGAAGTCCGGACCACCCCGACGGCACGAGGCTGAAGTTGGCTCCTTATTCGGATTTTCCGGTCCACCTTAAATGCTGCGCAACCAATTGCAATTCTGCTCTTGCGCCACTAGGTGGGCTTATTTACCGAGGCTCTTCAGAAAACACACTTCAGAAAGACACAATATGATGTCTGTAAGTGATTGTACTTCTTGCCAGACTGGCTCAAAGTTGTTTTCAGCTTCAAATCCACCAAGATAGCTCACATTCACATCGCTTGTCATTATGTGATGATTTCCATGCAGGTGTTTAAAGGGTTAAACACTTTGAGCCAGTGAAAACTCACTTCATTCAGACAGTATATGATGTCTGCAAGTGATATCACTTGTTACCTGCCTGGCTCAACGTTCTTTTCACCTTCAAATCCACCGGAGAACATAGCTCACATACTCATTGCTTTTTATATGATGATTTCCAGACAGTAGTTGAATGTGTTAAACACTTTGAGCCAGGGAAAATTCACTTCAGATTAACAGTATATGGTGTCTGCAAGTGGTATCACTTGTTAATTGCCTGGCTCAAAGTTGATTTCACCTTCAAATCCACATGAGAACATAGCTCACATACACATTGGTTCTCGTGATAATTTCCAGGCAGGTGTTTAAAGGGTTAAACACTTTGAGCCAGGGAAAACTCACTTCAGTCAGACAGCATATGATGTCTGGAAGTAAGATCACTTGTTTCCTATCTGGATCAACGTTGTTTTCACCTTCAAATGCACCTGTCAATACAGGAGCAAAAAAATGTATCGCATGGAATCCATGGTCTGTTAAGCCTAATGCAAAGTATAATGGCTGCTTGTACTGTAGTGTACCGAATTCTGTTCAAAAAAGTAATTAACGTGCATTGCAGGTAACTGGATTTGATCCAGAGAATTTGACTGTGGATTTTGGATACTGTATTAGAAAAGGACCAACTATAGAACTTACCTGTCATGTTTGTGATTGAACCAGCACCAATGTAACTAAATAAAATGCAGAAGGTTTGGATTGTACCTGGCATTGGAGTCATATTTACGATGTTGCATTCTCGTCACAGAATTCCATGGAGTTCCAGAGTTCCATGGTAGCAAATTAGTCCATTTGCATTTCCCGGCATGCTTCCAAGCCTTGCAAATAGTGCCTGTGTGCGTGTGTGTGCATTATTATAGCTAGTTGTATGTAATTAGAGTCTATGGAGTTATTGTGTTGTAACAATGTCTGGTGTACTGATACATGCTACGTGTTGTGTATAGTGAAGCGTGTGTCGACTATGTGTTGTTGGGGCAGTCAGGATGGTCAACGCGGTTTGCAGAGTGTGAGTGGGTTGGTGCTGGGTGATTGTGTTTGGTTCTTTGACAGGCAATAAAAGTGTGTTCCCACTTAAATGCTGGGTCTGTGATGCCTCGATCTGCCAAGCGCCATACTGGTGTCACAAGTGGGATCCCAGAAGCAGCCCCACTGGCACTACTGATGCGGGCATTCACAGCATGGTTCCTGAAGTCCGCCCCAGCCTGGCAGACCTGAAGGTTGGGTAGCAATGGTCAGAGCTGGCCAGCTGGGGGCACGGGTGTGACAGCCATACATGTCAGGCAGAGCTAGTGGGTAGTGAGGTGGCGATACTCAGCCACGAGGCCCAGAAGCGCAGCAAAGTGGACAAGCGGCGGATGCAGAGCAAGCCTGCAGGGGCTTTGCTTAGCTATACTCTATATAGTGGCTTCCTTCTGATGAGTAAGAGGGGTAGTCACCCTATTAGGTCTGTAGGTGGTGCCAGGCCCTCCAAAGGAAACGTGCACATATATATATAAATATGTAAGTCCAAATAATATGTGTAATTTCGTCTTCAAAAGGAGACTGGGTGTGATATCTGCCTTTCTTGGACATGGCTAGTTTTTCTGGAATAGTAATTCTGTTAGCTTTTCTCCTCCTGGGAAAATGTAAGTCATTTTTAAGTATATTGTCAAAGTATAATGTTCACCCAATATAATTAAAGATATCTACATAATAAAATTAACAAGATAATGATTGCATTCTCAAATAGCATGTCTATTAGTTTTTTAACAATCAGCGATTCATATACAGAAATGTACACTCATCATTCTCAAAGTGATAATTATGTTTGCATTTACAGGGCAGAGTACAGTTGTCAGAGATTGTCGGATTAACTGGGTGTCATTCCATCATGACTTTAATCACTGTTATAAACTGATTTGCCAGTCAATGGTGTGCAGCTAATGTTTAACGTTATATTTTATATTGTCTGAGGTCTATATATTTTATGTTCTGCAAAAAATGCAAAGTTTATTGTAATCTGCCATGTGAAATGATAGTGTTGTGCTCAGTTTTTAAAATACTTAACAGGCCATTATTTAATTTGATCCATGGAAACTAAAGCAAGGTTGCCAACTTTGGTCAACTAGCTGGAGTGAGATTTTCAATTCAAGACAAGTCTGCAAACGCATTTATGTATTTAAGTTTTATTATGAATTTCGATGGACTTTATTTGACCTTAATCATAATTTACTAGGGCTGCAGTTATCGATTATTTTAGTAATCGGGTATTCTATTGAATATTCCATCGATCAATCGAGTAATTGGATAAGAAATACTTTTGTCATATTAAAGTGCAATGCTAACTATTCAAAAGAGAAAAAACACAGGTCTCTTAAGATGAACAACTCATTGGTTTTAATGGTTAAATTGAATGCCATAATGATTACATTTTAGGTAATTCAACATGAGGGAGATGAAATAACACTTTTTGTTCGAGCGCTGTTTGCAAATGCAGCATCTAACAAGCGCACATAATAATACAGACACTTTACTGCAACACGGTATTTTTAATTTAAGCTATTTTGCCATGAACTTGGTAGTAAATTCACATTTACCCATGTGACCAAAGGAGAGCTGTAAACTGATATTTTAATCAGTTGGTTTAACATGGTAGCAGTGCAACTAACGGAATAATTACGAAGCCGTTGATAACCAGAACAACTTAATATGTAACGTTGCCCTGCGTCAGTCGGTCATAACTATTAACTATGATAACCATTAGCAGCAAATGCTGCGCACATATAAAAAAATATTATTTAGTATATTATAATGACAGATAATGTATTAGATGTTTTTTAATCTGTACGTTATTTTATCAAAATGTCGCTTAAAGTGCTTGCTGAGCAATGTCAATGACAGTGAGTCTATGTCCTGAAAGTTTGGAACTAGGCTTGGGCGATATGTCGGTATTATCCTGGCGATGTTGGCAGCCTTCAATAACGACGTCAGAATTCGCTTTGAAACGTCAAACACATGTTACACCGGCACTGAAGAAAACCTGCTCATTAAGAGAAATACTAGATGTTTTTTTTTTTTGCGTATTATCAGCCCTTGTTGCTTGTAGTTAAAGCCATGTTCATATATGAACTCCGGACATTTTCCGGAGTTGCGTTTACAACATTTAGAAATATTCCGGCTGGTCCGCGCGGTCGCGCTGGAGTAGGTCGAGCCTGCAGCAGGCAGGACATGACATGACACATAAACATATCTTTCTGCAATGACCACTGTTTTAGCTCCGAGATTAATTCTACATTTATATTCGTACCTTCAAGGTAAACGTACCATCAGTATCAGCGAAATAATGGAAAGCCATATATTACGGAAGCGTACAGTATTGCATTCGTCTGGGGGAAAAAACGGATTTTTTTTTCCAAATTAATGACAATCATCCTAGCTGTTTGATAAACTAATAGTTCCATCTGCGCTACTTAGAAACATTAATGTTTCCCAATGTCTCAAACAAAGAAAAACAAATAAAAGTGCCGATCGCGCATCATGAGAAACAGAAAGGTTGTCTTGTTACTTCAAAAAAACTGGAAAATATTACTCGTAAAAAGAGGATGACTATGTCATTCATCCGCAAAAACAAAACCGTTTTTTTCCCCAGATGAATGCAATATGCTTCCGTAATATACCGGCACCAAGCAACTACATTTTCTTCCGTTTTTGCACCAGCGCCGTGATGAACGTCATGAACACGCGCACTCGCTCGCGCTGAATTCCCCTGCTCCATTCACGCCCGAGGATCAATCGGAAATTATCCGGACTTTGTATTATGGATCTAGCAGGGTAAATTAGCAGGGTCTGCTTAGGACATTTCTGTTCACATATACAGCCCCTCTAGGTAATGTCTAAAAAAGTACCGGGTGGCAGTGCATGTCTGAAAGGGGCTTAAGAGGACACCAGCGAAAATGCCCATTTGTGGCCAAATCCTACAATTTTTTGTTAATGTAATGTAAAAGTAATGTAGCGCTGGGGGTGATTATCATATCCCAGCATGCTGGCCGGCAATGTGTACATAGCCCTTTATTCTGGTGTTGTAAATAGTCGCATTTCCCAATTGTGGCGCGTATGTTACCCGTGTCATTTGTGAACCTTGACTAATCCTCCTGTATCCCTAGCTTTGTATAAATCCCCCACCGTATGTGTTCCTGACAGTCCGGCATCTGACTTCCTTGTGTTTCCGACGTTGTAATGGGTTGAGGGCTTGTTCAGTTCCTGAATAGAGGCTGTTAAGAACTTAATAAAAGAGTTGGTTTCTAATCATTCGCTGCTTTTGTCGGTCTGCTCAGTGCTGCAGTCTAGTGATGCGCGAGACACGAACGAACGGATCCTTTTCAGAGGTGTCAATTTCAGGTGCAGAAAGTAGACATTCAGACCACGATTTTGTTTCAACCAACTAGTTGAGCTACTCTGTGACCGTGATTCTTTATGCGCGACTGATTGGTTGAAACAAAATCCTGGTCTGGATTTTTACTTTCTGCACCTGAAATTGACACTGATCCCTTTGAACGGATCTTAAAAAAAACAGATTCCCTGTCCAAAAAGATTCGAATCACCGTATACGCATGCGCGGAATGCCTGCTAAGCGCTAACGTTGGCGTCAGTCAATGTCAGCAATTCGGGAGGCAGTCTATCACTAAACAGCGTGAGTTACTACATCTAAAGGCCGTAATTATAAAATTAGGTCCCTATTTCTTGAGGAAATCGTCTCCACTCCTACAGCCATCTCTTACTGGAACAACATATTTATAAACATTGATTGGACTTTACCACAATTTTTCTTATTAAACAATAAGATAAAAGAAATCTCATTTAAACTTATTCATAAGTACTATTCAGTTAAGCAGTTCCTACTGAAATATTGTAGAGAATTGGATAACAAATGCTCATTTTGCAGCCTATATCCAGAAACTACATCGCATCTCTTCTGGGAGTGTAACTTCACAAATAAGTTTTGGAAAGACCTCAGTACATTCATAGGGAATAATATCCTGTCGAATTTTAAGCTTTCATTTAGAGACATTGTTTTAGGTTGTCACTGCTCCAGCACTACAAAGAATAATGCTTTTTTTTATAATTAATTTAATGCTATTTGTCAGCAAATTTTATATCCACAAGTGTAAATTATCACATAACAACCCCACCTTTACGTTTTTTAAAAAGGATTTTGAGCTCTACATACAAACTATTTCTACATCATGGAATAAAAAAGCTATTATAACATTGTCAATCTGCACAGAATTTAAGATCTTCACACCAGTACCAGTGTAACATTTGCCCTCTCCCTTTCCCTCTTTCTTCCTTTCCTTTTCTTTTTTTCTTCCTCATCTCCTCCTCTTTTCACTAGTATGAAAATGTACTAGATTCCTGAATAATTTCATGATGTATTACTTACATTACTATATTGTGTCTTGTTTTGAGGTACATTGTTCAATAAAGTAAAAAAAACAGCATGAGAATCACAGCTGTGGCGACATCCAGCCAATAGCTGTCATGTAATGCAGTGACATCTATTGGCCAGAATGAGTATTGCCACGAGTTCCGGTTTGTACTGCAAAATATTGACTAATTAAACTTTTTTTGATTATTATTCATGTGTTTGGCTGTGCTCTACATATTTATTTGTAGCATGTAGTATCTACATATTTATTTGTAGCATATATGAAAAGATATCAATAATAATTAAGAATTTTATTATTAAATTAATACATACAACAATATTGTTTGCAGCAATTCACTTCTAACCCCACCCAGCAAGTAATATGTTAAGTATTATTATTGAACGAATCAATGATTCAAAGAACCGGATCTTTTCAGTGAACTGAACGAAAAGAATTGAATTAGTAAAAAGATTTGGTTTGCACATCACTACTGCAGTCCTGTGAACGATAATATTGTATATCGCGATATTATTAAAAGACACCATATGGTGTTTGAAAACTGAATATCGCCCAACCCTATTTGGAACTATTCACGGTCTCCATGACTCAGAAGTTTGCCAAAGAGATTTAGTGGATGTCATACATATGGTGTTTGTTTCACTTCAGACATTTTTGGGATAGGGAGGCAATTGTTTTGGGGTGATAGACACACCTCATGGAGACCGTACCCCACCCCTACGTGACCTGGCAGAACTGCGTGTAGCAATTGTGGAAGAGTGGAACGCATTGCCTTGGAACAACATCATGAGGCTAGTGAGGAGCATAAAACGTCGCTGTCAAGCTGTCATTGCGGCAAATGGTGGAAACACCCGCTACTGACATTGTCAATTTTTATTATTTGGGGCTTTCCCTGTTATTTTTTGTAAATTTGGTAAATCCCTGTAAATCTTTGGGGTAATCAATATTACACTAATTAAAATGGTGTTTCTTCTCATACATTATTAGTAATATCAAAGGGAAAGTTTACTTATTTCATTAAAATGCAGAGCAAATAGGAAAAGCACTCATGTAAATAACAATATCCCTAACGTATTGTGAGTAGTGTATACTAGGGAAACATTATAATCAAAAGAAATGCATCTAACTACTTGGAGTCTGGTTGCTAAAGTATCAGGTCATATCAGAATGAAAGTAAACATACTGCTCATATGCGGTTAAGCACTTGTGGCTAAGCGAGAAACTGGCATTTGCTGTGTTAACGTACTGCCACAGATTCCCTATTACAGAAGAAAAATGATAATAGATGTGACACTTACAAGATGTTTGAGTTATCTTGAACCAGTTACAGTTCAGATATCTATATTCATGAGAAATTAATCATGATTAACTGATATTTTCTAGAAATAACATGTAAACTTTATTTAGGATCATAAATCTTCTCATAGATAATGGCATTCAGTCAATATTTTGTACAGCTATATTATGATACATCCATCCATCGACTGCACCTGCCTATCCTATGGAGGGTCACTGGGGTTCAGAGCCTGTGGTTGCAAGGCAGGGAATAACCAAGGACAGAGTGCATATCTATAACACCTTTTTCAACTGTGGGGGATACCAGAGTGTCTGGCAGAAACCCCATAATGACACGGGGAGAACATGTGGATGCCATAGACATGGATCCGAGACCAGGGTTCAGACTCAGCTCTTCAGTGGTAGGAGGTGGCGGTGCTAACCACTGAGCCACCCCCCACTCATTCTTATTTTGTTATATTTTAAAATGATGCAATTTATTTAATTTAAAATTAATTCAGTTACTTTTGCACTCAAGTACTGCTCTTCTCAGTACTTCCTGATTGCATTTTAAGACAAACTTCCATCAGCTATAGCTTACCAAAATGGTAACGGAAAAAAGAGGAAGCTTTAGAGTAAAAAAAGGTGTCAAAAAGCATTCAAAATAAATGTGTAGAAAATGAAGCATGCGGACATTTGACTTCCTCATAATTTATTTTTTTTTTACAAAATATTTGTTGATATGTTAATGACTGGTGAAAGATAAAAAAGAAAAAGCACCTTAACACAAAAATGCTTTACTATATTCTTAGTTATGATAAATATGACTTTAGGTTATGTAAAATTATGCATAAATAATGAAAAATAGAGGGAAAAAGAAAAGTGAAGGAGAAAAGCTGCGAGTCTGTAAATAAGGAGCAACACATAAACACAGTAAGACTGTGAGTAAAGGAAGCAGATCGTCTCAGCTATTGGGGGAGCTATGTTTTTATCAATTGATATATTCTTCTAATCATCCAACAACCCATCCATCTTCCATACTCACTTGCCTTCTGAAGGAATGCAGAGGTCTGGAACCGATATCAGAAGATATTGTCTGGCTGGTTTTATTTTTAAAACCAGAGTTTTATTAGCGTAATGAATATCAGTGTGATACTCCAAGGACACATTGAGTTCTCTATACTCTATAACTGCTTTTGGGCTTAAGCTTATTCCTGGGAAGTTTAAGGAGTGTGTTTCAGATGGCTTAAGTATAAATAAAGAATACTGGAACTTGATTTAAATAATTTGGCTTGTTGTTGTGTCAACACAGATAGAAAACCTGCTTCTTCTTACAACCCACTGGGACAGAAGCGATATTGAAGGCCCAATTACTCCACCACATTTAACAAATCCAGAAACATTATCATGCTAACTGGGCTAATAATAATAATTTGAATTCCTGTTGTTGGAGTTTGAGCTCACACAATGATAAAAAAACATCATGCATTTTTCACCACATGTCACACTTCAGTTCAGTTAAATTTCACACCTTTCTTCTTTATGCATGAGAAAACGGCTGGTGCTGATTCATCTTGTAGCAAATTCCCTGCGACTGCCTTTTAAATGGCGGCATTGCATGCAGTAAAGTAAAATGCATTGTCTTTATTTGTGCTTGTACATAAATAATATTATTTGATCAGTGAATAAAAAACTGTGCAAGAAGGTGATTAATGTCACGTCGGCATAAAATAAACAAATAAAAAATGTTACATACTAATCTCTAACTCTAAGGATGTAACATGTGACCCATGTTAGCGGTAACGTCATTCTCTACAACCCAGAATGCACTTCCCCACCTAAGCCTCTAACCCCACCTCATTTCCTCCACGGTGTGGCTTTTCAGTTCTGCCCTCTTCAGCTAGGCAGCTGACCTTTGCCTTGCAGAAAGTGTGCAGCTAGCAGGCATCCCATTGAGGACAGTGCAAAACAGAGCATGTGAGCATGTGAGTGGTGCAGAGTAGGCGGAATTTGGTCAGAGCACGGAGTGGTTTTTTTATTAAGGCTGGAGCGGTCGCTCTGTCTTGCTCCAATTTCGCTCCGATACCGCTCATACCATGAGTCTGAGGCATGGCCAAATCTACGCAGAATTCATCTGTACAATTATCAAGACTGTTACACAAATTGGCTGAGATGGAGTTCGCGAAATATTTCACAAAGGTTTAAGGTGATAGTTAAGCATGCATATTATTCCTCCCTTTTTTAAATTGGAGTGAGCCATAGGCGTCGCTAAGCCCTTTTTATTGGGGCACGTCCTTGTGTGACAGTCAGTCTCACCAATCCGAAGTGCCATGCTCCCCACGTGCCAATTAAGCACAATTATCTATGCATAATTTTTCTTATAATTGAAAAAAGAAACGAAAAAGTATTCCTTTAAGATATATTGAACACTATGTTTACTCTTTTTGTCTGTGGCAAACCCACCGTACCCTCCCCCACTGACCCCCCTCAATTCCTCGTATTTTCTATTTGAATTTCTCTTGAGTCTTGTGATTAGAAATATTAAATTAATGTAAGAAATCATTACTGGATATGGTTTTTTGACTAATGAATAGGATACCAGACTTCAGTTTAAAAAAGGCAATTGTATGCATAATTACACTAAAAACCTGAGTTTTGCAAGAAAACCTGACGAGATGGAATTTTTAAAATACTTTTCCCAGGTTTAATGAGTAAACATCTATAAGAAACAGTCAAAAAATCTTTTGACCCTTGTGTACATGGGACTTTCCAGAAGCACATTACTAAGGGTAAAATAGCGGTCGAGAGCTGTTTGCAAATGCCATACTTAAAATGTGCATGTAAAAATACAATCACTTTACCATGTTCGGGTTGATAGAGAATTGTTCTGTGGATTATTAGGTGTATGTTCTATATCATCCAAATACATTTTGGATTCAATTAATATACTGTATTTCAATTCTTATCTTTTGATTAATGTATAGCACAGTTCAGATTTCAATGTATGGTTGTGTTCAATGTTTTTATGCATCAGTTTTTTATACACATAAAGTGAATACTGAATAATGAGCAAATCAAATCACAATCGCAATATCTGTCAGATAAATCACAATTAGATTTTTTATTAAATTCGTTTAGTACTAATCCATGAACATCAATTTTTAGATGGGGGTTTAAATACCTTGTTCAGGTGTATGTCATCAGGGCTTAATGGGGGGCTGTGGCCCAGTAAATGGTGTCGGGCAGGCAGGTGGTGTAGTGGTTAGGGATGCAAACGGTTCGAGTCCCCAACCCACAAGTACTGCCGCGGTACGCTGAGCAAGGTACCGTCCCCAGGTGCTCATGTCAGCTGCCCCCTGCCGTGTCATGTTGTCACATGGCTAAAATGCCATGTGTCACATTTCGTTGCTGTGGTGTCAACAATGACAATTAATCACCTTCACCATAAAGCTTTACCTCTAGCAATGCGTTTGGAGCGATTTGACTGGAGTGGGAGGAGCGGAGCGGCTCAGTGCGAATTACAGTGGAGGAGCAGTTGGAGCCACAAGCTCGTGAGCCAGGAGCGGAAATTCTCTCTGCTCCGCTCACATGCTCTGGAGCAAAACTACACATTGTACCTATACCTTTCGAGGAAGACTCTGCCTCTCTGACCCTGAATAGGATGAACGGTTACAGAAAATAGGTGGATAGATGGATAGATGGATGCAGGGGTGCCCTAAAAGGGGGGGGGCGGGCAGAACGAATCCAAGGGTCCCTGAGTGACTGGGGCCCTAAACACTGTCAGGCATAATTGGATTGGTCTGGGGTGGGGGCCCAATATGACACGCATTAATTGGGCCCAAAATCTGGTTGATGGATGGATAGATAGATAATAATACAGGGCATTAGCGTTTAAAGGGACTAATTACAAGAGGGGATTATACTGGAATAAAACTAGGTATAAATGCAACTTTACAGGGATTATATTTAGCAACCCCGTCTTTCAGATTTAGTACCGCAGAATTTGTGATTATATAATTTTAAGTGTGAATTCTAGATATTGTTTAAAATAGGAAGAAAACAATACACTTTTGCATAAATAAACATTTTATCTATGTAAATATTTTCATAATTCAAGTTTGTTACTATTATCTAAAATTCCAGATAATTTACTTTTAAGCTATAGTTGAAAGACATTTCAGTAACAAAGGACAGTAACACCAGGAAACCAGGAGTGACAAAGACTGACCTAAACACAGGGAGATGCTTAGGTAGGACAGTAACAAAGAACACTAACACCAGTAAACCAGGAGTGACAAAGGCTGACCTAAGCACAGGGAGAGCCTTAGATAGGACAGTAACAAAAAAGAGTAACACCAGTAAACTAGGAGTGACAGTAGCTGAAACACAAGGCTAGGAATGATTAGGAACATCTATTGAATAACTGCACAACAGCATCCTTACATGCAACTCGCATGACTTAAGGAAAAAAACTTAATTTTAAGGTAAAAACTTAATTTCCAGGAGGCAAAACCTCTGTTTATTCTTCAGGCCCGTCAAGCACAGGTACCTCTGACCTTGCAAGCGATACTTCCTCACCTGCACTCACTGCAGAAAGCAGCACCCCAGTGATCACTTCCCATACTATAGGTTGGGGTTTATCTCTGCAGAGGGTGCCGCTCTCTCTAAGGGGCCCTTCTGCATTTGTGCATAAATTATCCTTCATTCTTTTGTTCCCAAATGGCTTCTAATTGTGCTCTTTTCTCTGCCAGGCTCTGCAGGAGATGCCTGTGGTGAGTTTCAGATAATATGTGACCAGTACAACATGGCCTCTGAACTATAGATATGCTTCTCTTATTACATTTCAAAAGATATTGTGAAATAGGCAATGATGTGAAGGGATGCCTTAGCCGACGGTTTGGCCTCTAAGTAACCAATACAATTATTTTTCAGCTTCTACAAACTTGTTTGTTCATATTTTTAAATTAGATAGTCCAACATTATTTACAACTGTAGACATTTGTAATTTATTAAAAATGTATTGCTTTCTTAGATTTATGACCAGGTTTGTGGATTTTCATATTTTCGATCTTTCAAACTTCTCAATATTTTTTGTGCAATACAGGAAGCTACTCAATTGCTCCAACGCAAGATGGCATCTCAGTTACGGTAGACAATAATCAGCGGACAAATATTATAGTTCACTATGAACACGGCGAACCGCACACAAAGGAATTACAGGACAAAGTGGAGATTCCTTTGAAGTCCTGTATCAGAAGCATAACTGCAACTCAAGGATCCTGCCACTTAAATTCACGTTCATCACAATCCATCAAAGATATAAGTAAGCCTACGATTCACATCAATGTGCTACAAGCAAGTTCAAGGTTCAAGAAAATATATCAAATTAAATATACCCCTTTTGTGGCTTTTGGGTGATGCTGATGTAACATAATTTAGGCTACAGTACTTGTTCTGCTGTGAATGACATGTTGGTTTAGAGTCAGCAGTAAAGCCAGCATTGTGCTTGCATGGCGCGTCTGTGACCCTTCCAGTTTCAGCCTCCAGGTGTATTTGGTCTATAAATTGCCCATATTGTGTAATTGTGAGTGTGCCTGTGGCCTGTGATGGGCTGGCATCCCGTCCAGAATGTTTCCCTACCTTAAGCCCTGTGGGATAATCTCCAAGCTCACTGTGACCTTGTAATGTGTGAGCGATATGGAAGATTAATGGATGTTTTAATTTATTCAGTTGCAGGTGGCATCAGCTTACATTTGACAAATGATCTGTTATGTTGCTCAAAAAATTGGAAAATTCTTACTGTTGACAAGAGGATTCAACACACATCTGAGGATAGTTGTATTATAATGGAGGAGCAGGATTCTTGCCAAGATGTTTCAGTCACTGTCACAAACCAGTGTAACATCACCAAAGCATACCATGTAGGACCAGGTATGTTTATTTTAATTCTGTCCGTTTGGTATTTTAAACTCCTTCTTGTCAACAGTGCAAAATGTTTCTTTGATTTTATTTATGATAGACTAATGCTATAATTGCAATTCCAGAAATGTTTCAACATGCTTAATAAAACAGAACATTACTTTTGCAGTTATGAAAGACAACTCACTAGAATATACTAGAACTTGGCCCCCCCAAATAAAGTGGAAAAATCAACCATTGAGATGCACCGGCATTTATTTTAATTACAGCTGTAAAAACATCAGTAAAGGTAATTAAATGTAGCAAATGGATTTCCGCATGCAGCTATTTTCTGAAACAATATGGTCATCAATCATAAATATCTAAAAATTCTGATTATCAGACAAAAAAAAGATATTTTTAAAAACTGAGCCAATTTATGGCAACCATTTATATATTAAGTAAAAATATATTAAAATTAAAAAATTCTGTCTTCCAGCCTAATATTTCTCTAATGAGAGGTAAATATCATTTATGCTAGTTGACAAGACACTGTAAAGTTAGCAGCAAAATTGATTTTTTTTTTTTATTATTAAAAGCGGGTTTCAGCCTTGACCAGCTGATGCCACAGCGCAGTTACACCTGCACAGCAAGAGTAACTTACAGAGAGTTCACCGCCACTATTAGCGATATAATAGTGAACATCAACTGTGGTAAGTATAAGCTAATAGAAAATTTCTATTACTAGTTTCCAGATCCTTAAATCACATTTTGAGAGCAAAAGGAATGATCAGGGTGGGCGCATTGGTTAGCCCTGTTGCCTCACTCCTCTGGGACTGGGGTAAAAGCCCGCACCTGGGCTCCATGTGTGGAGTTTGCATGTTCTTCTAGTGTCGTCATGGGGTTTTCTTTGGGTACTCTGATTTTTTCCCTCCAAAGTCCAAAAACATGCCAAGGTGAGTTGGAGTGACCAAATTGCCAGTAGGTGTGAATGTGAGTGTGAGTGGTGAGTGTGCCCTGGGATGGGCTGCCCCCCGGTCCTGGGTTATTCCCCGCCACCTTTCGCCCATAGCTTCTCGCCTAGGCTCTGGACCCCCACAACCCTGAATTGGACAAGTGGGCACATGAAATGGATGGAATGATCTGAAACAGAATTAAATATAAACAAAGTAAATGTTTTATTTAAAGACTAAATTTTAAAATAAAACTGCAAAAAATGCAGCACTTAAAAATGTTTAAAATAATAGTGATGAATGTCTCACATCTTCTTCTTAGATATAAACATACAGCTGGACAATAAGACAGAAAATACTTCTGTTGAGCTCATGTGGACCAGTACAAGCAATCAGTGCCCTCACCTCCTGGATCATCTTACTTTTGAAAGTTGTATCAAAGAAGAAGGTAAACCAGGTACGTTTGTCTTCAAATTTTAGAAAGACAGTGATAAATACCTCAATTGTGAAAAATCCATCATTAACTGAACACACTTAGGTGAGAACAAATGGCCCCTAGACCCCCTAGTGGCCATTCATTCATCCTCAGAGTTAGACAGTAAAACATTATGAGGACGAATTAAATAATACAGGGGTTGTGGGCTCTATTCCTCCCCTGCACTCTGTGTGCAGTTAGTATGTTCCATGTTTGTGCTGATTGCCTTTGTGCAATGTAATTTATTCATGTTGTTAGGCAAACTGGTGTCTGTAAATTGCCCATAGATTGTGTGTGTGCCTGCAATGGACTGGCACCCCATCCAGGGTGGCCTCTGCCTCGTACCCTGT
>JAODKM010000216.1:0-15118 GCA_026780845.1 Petrocephalus sullivani
CTAACTACACCATGACTAAACAATAAACCCCATCACGTACATACGGCTTATAATAATTTCAAACTCATTACTAGATCAGTACAACCATAGTAGCAAGCCTGGGTAATTTCACCGCTTTGTGAAAATTATATATGAAACAAATACAGATGCCACAGCTTAAATGTTCTTTTCATACATCCATCCATCCATCCATCCATTTACCAACCCACTTATCCGAACAGGGTCGCAGGAGGTCCGGAGCCTATCCCAGAAGCTATGGGCATGAGGCGGGAACAACCCAGGATGGGGGGCCAGCCCATCACTGGGCACACCACACACCATTCACACCTACGGGCAATCTAGCAACGCCAATCAGCCTCAGCATGTCTTTGGACTGTGGGGGGAAACCAGCACGGCACGGGGAGAACATGCAAACTCCGCACACATGGAACCAGGGAGGATCCGAACCCCAGTCCCAGAGGTGAGAGTGCTAACCACCGCACCACCATGCCGCCCCTCTTTTCATACATTATTTTGTATTTTCAAAATATTTTCATTACAAACTACACAGCATGTGCAGCAGTCCCGTGCAGGGAACCTGGATAAGAGGTCTTTACGCTGGGCAGAAAATGCATGTTTGTACAGTATGTCTTAATAGAGTGCCAGTTTCAGAGGACATTAAACTGAAAAATGTACAGTGAAATGTCATCAAACATTAGCAACAGTAATAATAATAGCATATGAGAAATCAAACATTGCATACAACCAATTCTGATTTTAATGAATTGTATTTAAAAGAACAGTTTAATTTCAGAGCCAATGGCCGTGTTACCAAACACGTTTGATTTGGTAAAGTGAAATGCCGAAAGCATTCTCGGAGCCTTCGATTTGGCATACACAGTGCCCTCTACATGACTCTCCCGAAACAGCACCATTAGCTAGCCATTAGTGGTGTGCGATTCTGCTAAATTTGGTATTGATCCGATAACAAGTAAACACAGGGCCAATATCACCGATTCCAATACCGATACCAATACTTTTTACTTACAGAGGCCGCATAAGTACTGTGTAGGAGACAGCAATGTATCATAAATATGCTGAATCTGATTTAATTTTCATAACCACCAAATGGTTATGTGATTTATGCACTCCACATTTAATTAGTTCATTATGTGCATGTTAAAAATCAGGACAGATTTTTTGAAAATTTTTAGTAAAATAATTTTTTTTCTTGTTGTAATGAACTAAATTTATAAAAGAGAAATCTGTATAAATTATTGGAGAACAGATGTTTTAAAATTTAAATTGCTATTTTCAAATTACTTATTTAGAAACAACAATACGAAATACATATCCCTTTGATTACACATATCTGCTTTTATAAACAAAGTGTACACAGTGTACTCAGCCCGTCTGCTCGCACTCATGCAGCTGAGTCACGTGACACTCCGACAACATACCACAGCAGAACAAGGGGGAGAAGGAGGAGCAAAGTGAGCTGCAAGATGCAGGCGGAGCAGTGTTTGTTCGCACAGATGTGTCCACTTATGGGAGTGTAGAGGACACAATTTGGAACAGTATCGATCCCGTCACTCTAGTATCGATCCGATACCAATACCAACGTTGGTATCGATACTATCGATATTTGGATCGATCCGCTCACCCCTCCTGGCCATTAAGTAGCCAACTTCAGCCTAGTGCTGTGCATCGCGTGAATATGGAGAGCTTTGCAGACGTAGCGCATTGTGTGTGTAACGCTGTGTAGTTTTACTTTACGAGCCCCACGCATATGTTGATGTCTTCACTCTGTTCGTGATTTCCAGTCAACACGGAATTAAGCTTCCACCCCGATTCCAGACACTTTATTAACCGCGAAGAAAACTGCAGTGGACTGAAAAAGGACATTTACACCGTAATAACCCGTAACAATAAATAATAAAGGACTATACAGCTTCTTTTTGCGTACTTTTTTGTGATGTTGTAACACAGGACAAAGAGGGTGGTCCTAATTAAAAAAAGGCAAGTCGAGAGCTAGGAAAGCGGATCCCGACCCGGGAGCGATAAAGCGACCCCCGAGCAAAGAGGAGTAAGCAGGCTACGAGGCCGGGGACTGCGGCTTTATGTACGTATAATCACTGCAGTACTGTCCAGTGCAGTGTTTTCCCGTCGTAAATTCGCCTGTAAGTCGGGGCGACGCTTTTTCCGAGTTCGTCTTCCTTTATGTAGTGCGATTTCTTAAATAACCGTAAAGCAGGGAACGCTGGTGAGAGGCCACTGACATCGAAATATGAGTGTAGAAGTTAGCTGTGTGTGTGTATATATATATATATACACACACATACACTAAGGATGTTATAGGTAACGAATACTGAAACTGAAACGATAACGCATTTCGTAAATCACAATTAAAACGAGACCAAAATAGCGAAACCCGAAAACTAACTAAAACAAACCTAAAAACTAATTGCAATGAAGTAAAATGAGTAGAAAAGAATATTCGCGGTTTCCCTTTATTACTCTATTTTTTAGTCTTAAACCTACGTAAATGCTATGCATACCAGTCCTCCCTCCCGTAAATTGACATTTAATGTAGCCAATAGTACAACCCCAAATCGGGAAAAGGTTGGGATGTTTTTTTTGAAATGCCACGATATTCAGCGCCCTCCACAATTAGCGGCACCCCTGGTAAAGTAAAATAAGTTAATTTAGTATTGCAGTAGCAAAATCTCACTCTGAAATTTTTTGAAAAATCTAACCTCTTATTTGAGTACATTTATTTATTCATTGAAAGATAAATCCCACATTAAGAAATAATTGTTTATATCAAAATCACCAGAGCCACAATTATTGGCACCCATAATAAGTCCTATAAAATAAATGTAACTGAAGCATTTTTGTAATTTATTCCCAACTTTGTTATGTTAATCATTGTTTAGGAACTTTTCATTAGTAATCCATGATTTTCTGTTTCTCTGGGGTATAAATACGACATGGCACGGAGGCCCATTTCTCTTAGCCACTCTTCAAAATGGCAATGACAAGAGAACATGCCATTCAGGTAAGGCAGAGGTGTCAGGAGATGACTACAAGAAAATAGCTACTCGCCTAAACTTGCCCATATCTACAGTCTGAGTAATAATTAAAAAGTTTAAAACAACTGGCACTGACAAACAAGGCTGAACGAGGACCGAAGTTTATCTTGCCACCACGCACAGTGAGGAGGATGGTAAGGGAGGTGAAATAATCTCCAAAGCTCACTGCTAGAGAACTGCAGCAAAGAGTGGCATTTTGGGGTCACCGGGTTGTTTGGGTGGCATGTCAGGAAAACTTTTATTGTCCTCCATTTACAAACGTAAATGCGTGGAGTTTGCTAAAGGCTATTGGAACTTTAACTGGAACCGTATGCTTTGGTCAGATGAGACTAAGATTGAGCTTTCTGGCAGCAAACCCTCCAGGTGGGACTAGCGTAAAACAAAGGATGAAGATGCGGAAAGGCACCTCATGCCCAGTGTTAAGTATGGTGGAGGAGCTGTGATGCTGTGGGCCTGTTTCTCTTCCAGTGGCCCTGGGAACCTTGGTAGAGTGCATTGCATCATGAATGCTTTGAAATACCAGGACATTTTAAATAAAAATCTGATGGCCCCTGCCAGAAAATGGAAAATAGGTTGTCATTGGGTGTTTCGGTGGGATAATGATCCAAAACATATGGTCAAATCAACACAAAAATGGTTAACCAGACACAAAATCAACCTTCTTCCATGGCCAGCTCAGTCCCCAGACCTAAATCCCATGGAAAACCTGTGGGCTGAGCTGAAGAGGAGAGTGCATAAGAGAGGACCCAGGACTTCTTGAGAGATCGTGCAAAAAGGAATGGACAAAGATCCCTCTCTCTGTATTCTCCAACCTTGTGAAATGATATAGGAGACAATTACGGGACTGTACAATGTATTAACAGCAGGGGTGCCAATAATTGTGGCACTGCTGATTTTGATATAAATAATTATTTCTTAATGTGGGATTTTTTCACAATGAATAAATTTACTCAAATAAGGGGTTAGATTTTTCAAAAATCTTCAGTGTGAGATTGTGCTACTGCAATACAAAATGAATTAATTTTAAGGATTTTTACACATTTACACCAGGTGTGCTGTAGAATTGCAAATTATTATTATGATTATTATTATTAATTATTATTAATAATAATAATAAACACTGTGATTCTGACATTTACTTTGATATATTTCATTGCAGACAGTATGAATCAAAGATATTTCATGTTTTGTATGGTCAATTACATTTAATTTTTTATATACTGTACATCTTTTCCTGCATTTCAGGCCTGCAACGCATTCCAAAAAAAGTAAAGCATTCACCCCTTAGTAATGTTGCCTCTCCTTCTCACAGCACTTAAAGGACGGTTCTACACTGAGGATACCAAGTGATGAAGTGTTTCAGGTGTAATTTTATCCCATTCTTCCTGCAAACATGCCTTAAGATGGGATACAAATTTTCAGTTTCAAAATGCGCCACACATCCTCTGTTGGGGACAGGTCAGGTCTGCAGGCAGGCCAGGCCAGTACCCATGTTGGCTTTTTTGCAGCCGTGCCTCTGTAATGTGTGCAGAATGCGATTCTGCATTGTCTTGTTGAAAAATGCATGGACATCCCTGGAAAAGATGCTGTCTTGACGGCAGCATATGTTGCTCTAAAATCCCAATGTACTCCTCTGCATTAATGTTACTGTTGTGGCGGCAGCGGGATGAACGACCCGTAACGCAGGCTGCGGGTGAGAAGCCCCTCAAAGGGGTGTTTATTTCCAGGATATAAATGCTAGCCACAGGACGCAGACTGGTTAAATAGGGCAGGACATCAAGGAGTAAACGTAAGGCAGGTGTGCTGGGCTTAACAAGGGGATTGAAACACAAGGTAAAGCCAAACAAGACGCAGGTGTGGGTAATTAAGCCCCGCCTGAGGGAAGCACAGGGGGACAGACAGGCAGGGCGGGGCTGAGCGTGACACTTACCATCACAGAGGTATAAATGACCTTTGCCAAGGGCACTGGCACAACCCCAAGCCATGAGAGACCCTGGCTTTCAGACCTCTTGCTGATAACAGTCTGCATTTCGGTCAGCACTGATATTCCTCCATGATATTAATGATATGCACTCTAGTGGGAGAAATATGCAAATCCCATCCAATATTTATTCAAAGAATGTGTTTTTAAACATTTTGATCATTTTCTCACACATTTGTCAACAAACTGGAGATCATCTGCCCATCTTTGCTGCTCAAAGACTCAGCCTTTCGTAGATACAACTTTTGTACCAAATCATGAATATAATCACCTGTTTGAGGTCACATCATAATTAAAATAATTGTATTTAAATGTTTCAGATAGGAAGATTAGACTAAGGCTATGTCCAAATTCAGGGGCTGCATCCCTTTAAGGCTACATTCAAAGAGCAAATGTGTCACAGCAAGGGTGTCCCTTTTCGAAGGCTCCTTCAAATGCGGCCTAGAAATGCGTCCCTCTTTTCCCGCTGCTTGAAGGATGTACCTTATGTATCCTCCTGTGTCCAAATTCAGAGGTTGCATCTTTTGAAGGACGTGGTCCTCAAAGCTGTCTGAAGTCTAATAAGTCAAGTTCTAAGTCAAGTCCCAAGTCATAACTGATGAGTCTTGAGTCAAGTCTCATTAAAGATAGTGTAATACCAAGTCAAGCCAACAAACCAAAGTTTCAAGTACTAAGCTACAATTTCTAAACAAGTTTTAATATACTGCTACTTGTTACTTGAAATTCAAAGACTTGTTCCCACCGCTGCAATATGGAACCATTTTTGGAGTGCATTTGTATGGGGTCCCCAAGACTTGGGGTCCCCTTTTGGCCGCAAATTAAAAAATAAAATTAAATGAAATTATTGAGTTCTATAAAAAAAAATAAACTAAAATAAAAATGGCCAGAATTTATTAGACTATCGTAAAAAGGAAATATTCAGGAAGAAATTACTAAAATAAAACAATTTAAAGAAAGTGAAACTAAATATACTTTGATATGTACACACCCAGCTTGACATTGTATCACAGTTAGCTCTCCGGAAGTTACACGTGCATCAGTTACAGTTAATATTTAACCCCCTGAGCCCACACATATTTTTTGTGGACTTCAGACTCCAAGTGGCGCGTCCTGTGCTGTGGACACTCAGCTCGCTGCGGTAACTGTACCCAGAGACCCCCTATAATGGCTAAATCATATCTATTCTGGAGCTTTCCTCATGCGTACCCCCTTGATGCAGGTGACAGACCATGTCCAGACGGCAGCCGTGCCCCCTGCTCTCTGTGCAGCCCTCCAGGGGTCTGTGGGACGAGAAGCTCCGCATCACCATACAGAAGTTACCTCCGGGACAGGAAGTGACCCTGCACAGCCTGCTCCACTCAGAGGACGGGCACTTCTGGGAGGCCTGTGGCCACTACGTCAGCGACGCCACTGGAGCAGTCCGAGGTTTTATATCTCATACTTTCCTTAAAGATTTACTATGTTCTTATGATTTTCACTGTGATTCAGAGCTGGTCCTCTTTACACGCATGGCAAATGTAATTGGTGATTATTTTTTTTTAGCATTTTTGTTAAATTTACTGTTATGTGGTTAGCTATTTCCTAAACAGATACAGAGATACTCGTGAGTTTCAGAGTGAGTTGTGTTTCTCTGGTCCCTCTCAGTTGCGGAGGATGCCAGCGTGGGAGGCTCATACAGGGGTGTGGAGCCCATGGGCTTATTGTGGGGCCTGAGGCCCGTACCCGGGAGCAGACCCGGTCTCAGGTGAGCAGCTACAAACGTGATACCGACCAGGAAGAACATCACTTTACTGATCTGCTGAGTCATTTCTTCTCTGAGACCCTTGTGCTTCCAGGCTACGGAAGAAGGACGTCTGTGTCCCGAGTGTGGTCCACATTTCCGTGTACGAAGGTCACATTGTCCAGGGTTTCAAAGATAGGAAGGTCCTGGCCACAGCTGATGCTGAGCGCTGGTACCTGGCCCCTGGCGTCCAAAGGATCGAGGTCAGAGAGCAGGGCCTCACTGCGACCCTGTTTTTACCAGCTGGTAACTATAATTCAGGAGATACTCCTGCGAGGTTTCAGTGTGCGAGTCAAACACCAGGGGTCTATGCCCAGAGGGGTTACCCAGGTTGTTCTCTCTCAGGTTCTGGGCCATTCCCTGGCATCCTGGACCTGTGGGGAGGGGGAGGCGGTTTGGTGGAATACCGCTCAGCTCTTTTGGCGGCTCATGGTTACGCCGCGCTGGCACTGCAGTACCTGTCACAGCAGGAGATGCCGCGCCTGGGCATTGAGTACTTTGAGGTACACTTTCACTTATTTCTTTTAACGCCTAAATAGGTCTGTTAAATGAGGCCATCTAAAGCCGTCTAAAGCAGTCGAATGCTATCTAAAGCTGTCTATTGCATGTGGAGTAACAATCCAGCAGAACTACCCTGTTGGAGAGGAGTAAGTTTACTGATACAGTTGCCCAGTTACAGCTCTCAGTGCAAAAAGCTGTGGGTCCCGTCTGCCATCTGCTGGAGATGCATGTTCCATATGATTGTACCGTGACTTTTGCCCAGGACTGAGGTTTCTACCGTCATCTTGCTTGAAGGTCCATTATAACCTGATTAAATATGCAGCAGGAGTAAAGAGAGGAGAGGAACTGAACTGTCGAAGATTCTTGCACCTCCAGCAGGCCGTGCCTGAACACGCACATCAAACACGGCATGTGAGATGGTAAGGGCTGCTAGGCCATGCTCTGCCCCTAATGCTGTCCTTCTCGCACTGCTGCCCTGCAGGCTGCATTTACCTTCCTGCAAAACCACCCCCGGGTGTGCGGGGACAGGGTGGCGCTCTTCGGGCTTTCCTTCGGCACCTCCGTGTCTCTGGGGCTGGCTGCCTACTCCACGGTGATCCAGGTCAGGGACCCTCCCCCGCAGACATGCTGTCACATGTGTGAGACCAGCAGGGCCTTGTAGTGAGACCTGTGCTCTCTGTGACCATCTCCCAGCCCAGGTGCCTGGTCTGTGTCAGCGGCAGCCATGTCCAGCCTTTTACGGGGTCCCTGGCCGACATCTTTCTAGCGTTTGAAAAGTGAGTCTCGTGGTGGGAGAGGTACACAGGCAGTTATGTGAGCTATTCCCCTGCCCTCGGGGAGATGGTGAGCCTTAATCACAGGATGAGCTCCGTGGCATTTTGGAATCTGTCAAACTTTCAGTCTTCATTTATACTTCAAAAATCCCTGGAGGGGGGCACCCTCTAACAACCAGAGCCATGTCTATCATTTGCATTCTGATTTTTCTTAAATGCCCTGAAAAGAAATGCCCACAAACTCCAGTACGACGAGGAGCAGCGAGTGATATGCCGCAACCTCCTGCTGCCTATCCCAGCAGACCCCAGCCAGAAAGTTGAGGTGAGTCTGAGCTCCTCTCCAGTGACCTCCTCTCTGCCTGTACTCTGCTCCTTAGGAGCGCCAGGCACATCTTGTAACTGCAGGTCACGCCCAGTGTTGAGGGAGGTATACAGTCAGTACTATAGGCAGTGAGGAACTGGAATCCCATGGAGGGGAATTTGTTGTTTCACCTTGAGATATGTGCACTGTTTCAGATTTTTAAAGAAAGTGTTTGGTTAAGCAAATAAATATAGTAACTCAGTTGTTGTTTGAAAGCTGATCTTTTCGTGTTTTGGTATCATTAATGTCATAATAAATACTTCACACTGGTCATGTATGCCTTTTGGAGTAATTACCTAAATTTTTACCATCAGTTGGAACGGATTCAGTGTCCTGTGCTGTTCATCGTGGGAGAAGATGATCAGAACTGGCCAGCGTCCGAATCTGCAGAAGATGTGAGCGTCCATGCCTCTCCTGGCTGCAGACTCTCCCACACTCACAGGGCATCATGCTGACCTCTGACCTCTTTGCGCTCAGATGGAGAGAATGATGGAGGAAGCTGGGAAGAGCCATTTGTTCACCAAGCTCTCCTACCCAGGGGCGGGCCACCTAATCGAGCCACCCTACGGCCCCCACATACGAGCCAGCACCAACATCAGTTTGTCAGGCAAAGGTGCGGAAACAGACTCCACCCCAGCCGCTGGGTGGGGGACAGAGTATGGTTTTCAATGTTTCAATAAAGGACAGGATCTTGGGGAACTGATGAGGGTGAAGATGCATTAGGTCACTTTATCCCCACTTTATCAGTTGTGGTGTGTTTTTAAATCTGGCATTTCAATCTCTGTCGGATTTGCTCAGTTACAGATAAGTCAGTGAATGTGTGGTTGGATCCTATCAGTGCTGGTGGCTCCGTACTATAACGTTTGGTTCTGTGGTTAAAATGTGTCGGCCGGGCAGAATAAGAGCATCTGCACTATCGTCGTGTGCTGCTGTGTTTCCCTGGCCTGGGTTGGGATGACTGACGCCCCCTGCTGGTGCTGTTGCAGCGGTGGCACTGTGGGGTGGGCAGGCGCAACCCCACTCTTACGCCCAGGAAGACTCCTGGCAGAAGACCCTGGCTTTCCTGGAGAAGCACCTGTACGGCCTAGGGGTGAGGGCGGCTCCCTGAGGCCCGCGAGGTGTGCAGGGAGCTGACGGAGTAGATGGCGGACAACAGCATTTCTCAACACGATTCAGCGACTGCTTCAGTGCCTACAATTCAGCCTTGGTTACTCTGTGGCTCATGGGAGCTGTACTTACACAAATATTTTCCAAGGGCAGAATGAAAAACGATTGGTTCAGATAGATAACCAATCGGATTATAGATGAGGCGAGACGAGATCTGATTGGTTATCTCTCTGAACCAATCATTTTTCATTCTGCCTTCAGAACATGTTTGTGTAAGTAAAATTCCCTACAAGCTACTCTGTGGAGTCATTCTTAAGTAATAACTGTATGTAATAAAGGTTCCTCTGATGATTATAATGACGACAGTCATATTTCATTATTCATATGCTTCACAATCACTGCTTGATAATCAGAACAATGTGATAGAGCAAGTATTAAAATGTCATTAATGTCTGAATTATCTATTGACCCATGTTTATTTTTATGTGTGGTTTATAAAGTGTATGCCACGAATAATTAAGTAGGCAGGTGGATTTTGAGCTGTAATGACAGCTTTCGAGTTCTCACAATAAGCTTGAACTGGATAATAGATTTTTCCTTACGGAGACTGAGAGGAAGAGCATTCCAGATTTTAGGGGCTGTTACATTAAATGCTCTGCCACCTATAGTTGATAACCTGTGCTTAGATACAGTGAGCAAGTCTGCATCGGATGATCTTAATGCATGGGGAGGAGTGTAAGGAAAGAGTAGCTCAAACAGATAATGAGGGGCTAAACCATGGAAGGCTTTGAAGGTGATGAGGATAATTTCCATATAACCGATGGTATCCATTTGCACCTGAGCCTCTCCAGGTGATGCTGCCACTCCCCACTCTCCTGGCCACATGGAGTGGCTGTGCTGTCCCGTGTGAGAGATGTTCATAAATCACACTGGGAGAAACCCAATCCCCTATCCCAGCACACGCCCCCGGGGGGAACATTTCTCTGGTTTTCTTAAAAAGGCCCAGGTGTGTCTTTACATGCCAAAGCTCTTGGTGTCATTAAAGCTCAAATTGCAGCGCTGCAAAGTCCACGTTTCATTCCCGAGATTTCCAAAGCTCTGCTCTGCTCCTCCATGATCTGCGTTTCTGGAACATTGCAAGGTATTTTTCAGCTGGTTACACTTGAGAAATGTGAGACTGTAATTTTACTGTTAGTGTTTATCTGTTCAGCGTCCTTGACTTGTAATTTGCAAAGCGACTGCACTTCTGTTGCTTGTGTGCGGTCATTTGGAGATAAATTACACCTGTTGCTCAACATTGAATTTCCCCTTGGGATGGCTAAAGTATATCTACCTAATCTTTGTATCTGTCTAATGAATGAGATGGTGGTGAGGTGAGGCTGCCTGCTCGCGGTTTGCTGAATTCCCCAAACGTGTGAAGACCAGCCTTCCTAAGCTCCTGTCTCCCATCTAACGGATCATGCTGCTTTGAGGTCTTGGTTATTGGCTCTAATGTACGGAAAAAGTAATATTTCATTTTTAGAATTAGATCTTTGCAATGTGTCTAATTTCAGTCCAAAATCTCCCCAACAGGAGCCAATTGTGTTTTAGTTGAACTTGCTTCCTACAAGATTGTATTCACCCAGTTTCAACAAACGTTAAGCAGGGAATGACATTTAGTGCTGCACTTTGTCTGGTCTGCAGCAGAGATGCAGTAGTCAGGTTACAGCAGCTACCGCTGGATATTACTGAATGGGAGCTGCATGTGGAAACAGGTTCGAGCCTCACTGCACCACGGTGCTCTTCCTCCACTGAATGGCAGGTTCGGGCATCTCAACAGGATCACGTAGCGTTAAGTGACTGAACACATGACAGACTGCCTTAGTGTTAAGTGATGGAACATGCACCAGGATGCCATTGTGTTAAGTGCGTGAACATATGACAGGACGCATTAGCATTAAGTAGCTGAACACATTACAGGATGCCTTAGCATTAAATGACTGAGAACGTGACAGGATCCTTTAGCATTAAGTGACTGAACACGTGACGGGTTCAGGACACATATCTGAATCCGTCAGCAAAATATCTGGATGCTGATGAAAGATAGCAGCCTGATATAATTTTGACAGAGTACCTCATTCACCCCCGTGGGGAAATTGTTTTTCGCCTGTCCCATCATGCTCTCCATGAAACTCACAGACAGGTGAGAGCAAGCATGGGGGTCACAGCACTGGGTCAGCCAGTGTCCAACTGGGGGTCAAGGGTCTTGCTGAAGGGCCCAACCCAGGATTCGAGTCCTAACCCGCTGAGTCGCCCACAGAGTGATGACCTTCTCTCCCAGGCAGCCCTGGCACTCCGAGGTGCAGAGGAAGATCTCTCACCTCCAGCTGGCCCAAAACGCTGCTCTCAGTGCATCTGCCCTGCACCCTGCGCCCTGCTGACCGCTTCGCCCTCCTGTCTCCCTGCAGTCATGCCAGCGCTGAGGCGCCTGCACCGCCCTCTCCTACATCTCCTGGGTAAGCCATCCTCGCTGTGACAGGCAGGGTACGGGATGGAAGGATGGAGGGATGGAGGGATGGAGGTCTCTCTTTCTCACGCTGACCCCCCCCCCTGCTACTTGTCTACATGTCGGGCACCTTGGCTGCTGTGTGTAGCTACAACCTTAATTTCCGAGGCCCTATACTTATATTCCTAATGCAAATTATAATTACATTACAATTATATTGTGCTCTGGTTTAGGAGTAATATTACTTACACCTTCGTGGCTTAAGAATGGACTAAAACCCTGTATGATTTCCAGGCTTAGGGTCAGAGGTCATGGCCAGTCATGTGACGTGCTCAGATGATGTCACTCTCCTGCTGCCTTCCCCCAGTGCTGGTGGCGTCACTCCATGCCCAGGATGACTGCTCCTCCAGTCCCTGTCACCCCCAGCTGGGCGACCTCATGGTGGGCAGGAGCAGGCAGCTGTCAGCCTCGTCCACATGCGGCTGGAAGGGACCCCAGAACTACTGCATCATCGGCTACCTGGAGGTGAGGCTTCATCACACCAGAAACCCCTGCTCAGGCGTGATGAAGATCTGACCAATGGAGATCATGATGACCTTCTTCCTGCTATTCCTGTTATTATTTTCAACCTCAGATAGATTAAAAAGTATAACAGCCACCCAATGACCTCCTAGAGCACTGAGAAATTGTGCTCCCCAGGAATTCTTGACATTACAGCTAGACTGCCGAGTTCCTGAGCTCGTGTCTGAGATCTCTGGGCCACCAGGAGCCATCAGGCACCCCGAAGTGATCCTGCATTATGGAGGAAGCTTGGCTCTGAGATCTCAGGGCCACCAGGAGCCATCAGACACCCCAAAGTGATCTTGCATTAAGGAGGAAGCTCGGCTCTAAGATCTCAGGGCCACCAGGAGCCATCAGGCACCCCAAAGTGATCCTGCATTAAGGAGGAAGCTCGGCTCTGAGATCTCAGGGCCACCAGGAGCCATCAGGCACCCCGAAGTGATCCTGCATTAAGGAGGAAACAGCGTGTTTGGACATGAGGCCGAGGCCCATGTGCTGAGGCCTGGGGGCCGGCGCTGCGCTCCCACTCCTGGGGCTCGTTACTGTGCCGTCCCGTCATGTCGTGGCAGATGCGTGTGATGCGATGCACCACTGGCTGATTGGCATTTGGTTTCTGTGGAATAAAAGCTGTTGTTTGCACAGCTGACGACACCAAACCACAGAAATATTTCTGCTATTATATACTTTTATGGGGGTCTTTATGCTCCCTTTCAAGCTAAACAGAGGGTTTTTCACCACTTTCTATCAGTACCGGTGATCTTCCATGGTTTTTTTTATGATAGTCATTTGTATAACAAGTTGCTACCATTTGTAAGCGACAAAAGGGAACATTATTGTGGTACACGTTTCATGAACAGGAGGAGCAGTGTATGGGTGCCTGTCGCTGGGGGCTGTGGGGCCTGTGGTTGGAAGGTCAATAGTTCAAATCGCAACTTTCACATCTCCAGCCACAAGCCCCTTAAGGCCCAGAAATGTTCCGGGGGTGTTGGATGGACAGGTGACCCTGCACTCAGGCCCCAGCTTTGCTCCCGCCTCTATATGTGTGTGTGTGTGTGTAAATTATAAATGAAGTTGGCTTTCATTTGAAATGGTCTGTATTCTGCCCTGCATTCAATATTCACATTCATTTCTTTTTTCCCTCCTTTGACATTCCACACTTAGGATGAACGGAAGTGTTTCACCTGTGACTCCAGGCATCCATATAATCACTTTAACAACCGGAATAGCCACCGCATCGAGAACGTGATCACAACCTTCGAACCCATGCGAAAGACAAGGTGGTGGCAGTCGGAGAACGGTAATGGTCAACCGCAGGCAGCATTTTTGCTTGGGGAATTGTAGCCATTTCCTCCTGATATCCTGAGCATCTCTCTGTGGCTTGCAGGCGTGGATCACGTCAGTATCCAGCTAGATTTAGAGACTCTCTTCCAATTCAGCCACCTGGTCCTCACCTTTAAGGTAGGCCTCCTGGTTTGCTTCTGGGTGGGTCAAACACGCTACCCTATTATGTGACATCACTTCCTGTCTCCACTGACAGAGCTTCCGACCTGCTGCCATGCTGGTAGAAAGGTCAAAGGACAATGGGACGACATGGAAAGTGTTCCGTTACTTTGCGCAGGACTGCGTGTCCTCGTTCCCTGGCATCCCAACAGGAACAGCAAATACTGTGGGCGATGTCATCTGCGACAGTCGGTACTCGGGAACGGAGCCCTCCACAGGAGGAGAGGTATGCCTCCATTTAGTGACACAGTGTGGTTTTAGTGAGGAAAGTGAGGATTCACGGAAACGATGCTTACATTGACTGGAAATGACATCTCAGCTGTGACTGTCTCATAGGTGGTGTTAAAAGCCCTAGACCCAAACTTCCAGATAAATGACCCTCATGCACCTCACATACAAGGTTAGTATAATTGATCTAATAGAAGCGTTCTTATAGATACATGCTCTGGGACATCTACATGTACACTTGTTTTACTTTGTTGATAATCAGCATCAATACTGTCTCATCACTGATTCATCTGTGACTCATCACTGTGTCATCAGTGACTCATCACTATCCCAAAACGGTCTCATTGGTGACTCAACACTGTCTTATCACTCTTAGTCTGATTACTGTCTCATCAATGACTCATCACCATCTGAGTCAGTTTCATAACTGTTTCATAACTGTCTCATCAGTGACTCATCACTTTCTGAGTCAGTCTCATCACTGTCTCATCAGCGTTTCATCACTGTCTCAGTCAGTCTCATCACGGTTTAATCAGTGTTTGTTCAGTCTAATTACTGTTTCATCTGTGACTCATCACTATCCCTTATTTGTCTCATTTGTGACTCATTGGTGTCCTATCAATCTCAGTCAGTCTCATCAATGACTCATCACTGTCTCATCAGTAACTCACAACTGTCTCTTCACTGTCTTAGTGGTAACACTTTACTTGAGGGGCCACAAATAATGCAGTAATACCTGCTTAGTAAATGCATTAATTAACCATTAACTA
>JAODKM010000217.1:0-15059 GCA_026780845.1 Petrocephalus sullivani
GGGGGAGCAGGGGGGGGGGGGGGGGGAGGAGGGGGGGGGGGGGGGGGGGGGGGGGGGGGGGGGGGGGGGGGGGGGGTGGGTGGGGGGGTGTGGGTGTGGGGGGGGGGTGGGTGTGGGGGGGGGAGGGGGGGGGGGGGGACTGGTCTGAGCGTGCTTGTGTGAAGGTGGGTTTTCAAGGGACCCCTTTACTAACACTAGGTGATGGGATGTTTGTATTTTGGCCTTTTGAGCAGTGAGGGGGGGGGGCTGACCTGCTCTCTCTCCCCTATACCCCACAGGTTGGCCAAGGCAGCCTTTGATGACGCCATCGCCGAGCTTGACACGTTGAGTGAAGAAAGCTACAAGGACTCCACACTCATCATGCAGCTGCTACGTGACAACTTAACACTATGGACTTCAGACATGCAGGGAGACGGTGAGCCTGAGGGGGGGTGCTGTGGGGCAGTCGAAGTGGCCCGTTGTAGGGAAGCCCGTGTGCGCAAAGCCAAAGGGCAGTTGGAGCGCGCACATGCCTCCAGGGGCTGGAGTGCTGGCCTGTGGATGCACTGGTCAAACTGGTTTGGCTGGTACAGAACAGAGCCCTCGGCGCACAAGGGCCAGCCAGGAGCCATCTGTATGCTAATTTGAGCACATTTTTAGTGCATTACATGCGTTAAGTTCAGCTTCCAGGCTCCAGGCAGCCCTGCTTCTCTGGTGCAGCCTGTGCGCTGTAAGGCTGATGCTTATGAACTTTGCTGAGCTTTGTTTTTCTCGCACTCTGGGGTCTACCCTCTTTCAGCAAGGCCCCTGTCCTTCCCCCACACCCGTCACACTTGCATAAGGCTCTCTTTCTGGCCCCTTGGCGCCACACCCAGACACTCCAACAGCTGTGTGGTAACCCCCCCCATGAGATGGAGTGTGATGTTGTCATCCTCAGTGTCCCTCACCTCTCCTTCTCTTCTCATTCTCTCTTCATGTAGATTCCTAAGGAAACACACTCCATTCCCTCTAAAACTGTACTTTGTAAGTCATTTTTTCCTGCCTTTAGTGTTCTCTGCCCTCCCTTCTGCTCTTTCCGTCTCCACTAACTCCACACTGTCTTCCTCCTCTCCCTCATCATCATGTTCTTCACGTGACGCTTGTGTTCTAGGGTTGACTGGGTGACTGGTGTCCAGGACACCATGGTCATATCTGCGACCCTTTACCTAGTCAACTCTGAATTACTCTGTGTGTCTTTGTATGTCTCAGGACATTAATTCTGCTGCCTCTGTCGGTGTGGCTCTATTTGGGACCCTTCTCCATGCCCTTGAGGCTTGGCTGTTTTTGGGTTGGGTGTGGCCAAGTTTAAGGACCACCCCCTGCTTTTCTTTTGCCCGCCGCGCCTGGTTTCTGTGTCATTATAACAGTGTTTTAATAATGCGCTGTGTGGAATGAATGATTTTTTTCCTGGGACCCTTTGTAGTTCAGGGAGTCCCAGGTGTAAATTCTGTGTTCTTATTCACGCTGCCTTATCGGGCAGTAACCCAGTTTGAAATGCTCTTCGAGGTGTGCACCTCACTAATTATCCCTTCACAAATTCGAACAGCTTGTCCGTGTTGTTGTCCCTGGGGTGGCTGTGGACCAGTTTAGTTCTTTTGGGCACAGAAATTGCTTTTCTCCCTTCCGCCAGCAGATGGTGACAATGCGTCACACAGACTACGCTGCCTTTGCAGGGCACTGATTGTATCTGAAGAATTTGTAAAGGTGCTTTTGGGGCAGCCTGTGGTCCTGTTGAGTCAGTGCCGGTGTCTCACCTTTAACTTCTAGCTGGGTGGTGCACTCTGGGAGTGTGTGTGTGTGGCGGGGTTAGGGGCTGGTGGGGGGCGTGCACATGGCTGAGCGGCTTCACTGTTCAGCCCCGCCCCTGAACACCTCGCGCCTCGACCTGTGTGTGTGGGTGTCCATCTTTCTCTCTCCCTGTGCCTCAGCTTTTTCTCTCTCTCTCCTGCCCCCAGGTGATGAACAGAATAAAGAAGCACTGCAGGACGCTGAGGACGAGAATCAGTGAGACGTCATGGCCAACGCCCACCCCCCACCCTCCCCCCCAACAGCCGCCGGTCCGACCCTGAGCTGTGGCTCTTCTCCCTCTCAGTGCCCCCACTTAGTATGTCTGTCAGTTTTTAAGTTTATTTTTTACAACCTGTATAGCTGAACGTTATGGCCGGATGGGGCGGGGCAGACGCCTGCGACCGGGGGCTCCTCACGCCCCGCCGAGCCCCTCCCTCACAACCTGTTAGTTTTACACCCCCCCCCCCCAGCCCTTCCTCATTTTTATCAGTTGCTGGATGTATTTTTGAGTAATGTTCATGTGATTACAAAAATGAATTTTTATTACTGAAACATCTACTATAATTACATGTGGGGTACTGTAATATTTGTGTTAGTGCGAACATCCGTTGCAAAATGAGAAAAAAAAACATTGAAGTTTTAAGCAGGGCATTTGTGTGTTAAAACAAAAGCAAAGTGCCCCCTTCTTTGGTAGTTACCTTTTCTGTTACCGTGTCAGAGGAATTTGCTGGAATGCTGGTTGACGGGCGAGAAGCGCCTCTGCCGTTTGCACCCGAGCGGCGATGTGTCTGTGGTTTTTCAACTGTACTTTGTGCTGAAATACTGTAACGGTGCGATGCCTCCGACGACCTCCAGAGGTCGCCATTAGCGCTTTCCGATAGTCACAATGATCCAGACTTGCTCTGTTTTCCCTATTTTCACAAAAGGCAGGTATGTTGATGCGAAGTCACATTCGGGCCTGCATGTGTTAACCCACCAAGTCTGTGTTCTTGTCCTCTGCCTCCTCTGCCACCCTTCTCTCCCTCGTTCTTTTTTCTCTCCTTTACTCCTCTTTCATTCATGTGTAACTTGAAGCTAATTTGTACTACTGGGTATTTGACTGGAGCCACAGATAGTCTGTATTGTTCTTACTGAAACACAGCATGGAATCAACATTGATCTCGGAATAAAAATGATCGAAATAAGCAACCTGCCTCCTTCCTGCCTCAGGCTGTGGGCCTTGGTGTGGTGGTCACGCCCCATGCAGAGGCGGTGTGTGCGGCTTCCTCGTCCTCATTTGCATTCCGCTGCATGGACCTCTGCTTTGTCTTTATAAAAAGCCACTTCTAAAACTAACACTCTGGGGACCCCCCCCCCCCCCCCAAAAGGAAGACCAACAGCAGTGATGGTTTGTTTCCCCATAAACTCAGCACATGGGGTGTCTGGTTCAATTTGGGTATTCTGTGGGGGGCGTTGCAGTCCTGAGGTTGGCGCAGTCACATTTTAAAGGGGTGTGCTATGCTTCGCTGTACATCTACTGGTACCTCCCCCTTAGTTGAGCGGGTTCCCCTTTAATCTGGTAGTCTGACACCTGCAGCCGGCCGTACCCGTGTTCAGGTATGACACTGGTGTGGTGACCTCCTCGCCATTTCCATCAGAATTACACACGTTGTGTGAACCTGAATGAATCCCGACTTAGCCCCTGGAGATTGTTTTTTGCTACAGCCCCCAGAACATCCTGCGAGGGTGTCTTGGCTGGTGGGGAAGGCAGCCATGTGGTCGCCCGCAGAGTACTGAGCTTTGATGTCCTCCTTGAGGTTGTGGTTTCGGTGCCCTTTGCAGGAACTGATGGTCTTGCAATGCTGGTTTCCCAGACCGTTAAAAAATAAAAATAATAAAGCCTTTCCCAATCAAACGTAACTCCTGCACCTCATTATGCTATTTTGTCTCACTACATTCCATCAGTACATGAAGTTTCAGGTTTTGGAGCTATAAGGGTTTAATGGCACTATGCTTTAGCCCAGGGGTCGGCAATCTTATCCGTAAAGAGCCGCTGTGCGTGCAGGTTTTCGCTGCAACTCCCTAATTATATCACTAATTAGAGGACTGATTGGCTGAAGAATTCTCGCACCTTGATTTGAACAGCTGACCTTGGGGTTATCCCAAACACCTGCATACACAGCGGCTCCTTGCGGATAAGATTGCCGACTCCTGCTTTAGCCCCTGCCAAGGGCCATCTGCAAATGGGGTCTCTGTGACGTCACTGAAGCGGGACGCCGTAAGGGAAGAGCTGATGACCATCAATACCTACCGCTCATCAGGGGCCCTGACCTGCTGGCTCTCCCACCAGGGGGAAAAGTCTACATACACAGAAGATGTGAGAGTGCCTGCCTGCCGCAGCTGTAGGCGGCGTGGAAGCTGCAGCCCGCCTGCAGTGATGCACAGCTTCCGTTCTGGTGTCTTATCCTGTTCACAAGCACACGTGGTCCGGCTTCCTGTTCCTGAGAATGAGGGTGTGCCTCTGAGCCCAGTGGGTCTGATGCTTAAACGTGGTCTTTCTCTAAGCGAGAGAGTCTGGTGGGGAAAATTTCCCTGACCTGTTTTTTTTATTGATGTTTGATGGGTGTTTGATTGGTGGGTGGGTCGCTACCACACTTCTCATTCCGCCACGTTCAAGTCAGTCTGTACCTGCACGGGATGTAAATGGTCAGCTGGGACATAATACAGGAATTCCAGAGAGTTCTGTCCCGGTCCCGTCGCCAACCGCATCCCTGAGCGGGCGTATTTGGACTTCCGCAGGTGTGGACACTTTGGCGGGCATTTGGAGCGCCGCACAGCTCAGGGAGGACTGCATCGTGTTTTGGGGTGAGTGTGAAAGCGATGTGTCTGCGTCAGACTGAGGTCTGCATGCCAGCAAAGGAGAGTTTTGCTTTTTGATGCGTTAACAGGTTGTCTGGAAAATGAATTCTTCTGAAACAAGAAGCACAAAACTAGTGAACACCAAACTGTCACTTTGTAAACAATGTAAAACAAACCAAATTCTTATCTGACCATTATTATTATATGTGTATTTAATTTTATGTAAAAAAAATCGAGCTTGACGGAAGTCGCCGTTTTCACTTCTGCAGAAGTTCCATTTGATTTAATCAAAAAGCAGCAACACAGAATTCACTGAGGGAGATGGAGCAGTAGGGGGCGACAACACGCACCCCGAGCTTTACAAATAATAAGTTTCCTTCCTGTCCGTGAGGCAAGGGGATTCTCCCTGTGTTTGACTGTTTTTTAATCCGTGAAATGCATGTTGAGTGGGGTTCTGGGGCCATTTTCTACCTGCACTTCTATATTTCACCTTTCTATCCCCACATCCAGAGCTGACTTGGAGCATAGCGCTCAGGACAAGGGAAAATCCGCCAAAGAGCACGTGGGAGGCCCCCAGGGGTGTGTGCGTGCGTGTGAGGGGGAACGTGGGCCTGCGCCAGGTTGGGGTGGGTGGAGGGGGAGGAGCTTACTTTGCAGCAGCTTCTGGTCCTGCTACAGGTAGAGCTGGCGAGTGGAGGGTAGGGGGAAATGTGGGGGGAGGCAGGGGGCGGGATGAGGCCAGCATGTCTGAAGCTGCATTCCTGGCCTGGGTACAGGGCTCATCTGAGAGCAGAGGAACTGGCACATCGGGCATCTTCTGTTGGACCTTTGAGTGGAATAAGCGACTGTAGGGCTATAGGGCTGTGTCATGGATCAAAAACCAGCTTTGGGGAGGGACAGCACCTGGCTTTGCCTTATAAGGTTCTGTGGCTATTTATAGTGCATGAGGGGATTGGCTGGCCAGTAGTGGGAGGGGCCAAGGAGACTGTAGCCGTTACATTTGATCCAGATACAAGTCAAATTGGTGTTAATGTGATTTCCACAGACCGTGGAGGTGGGGGGTGTCTATTTGAGAGCATAGTAGGGAAGCGGACAGATGGAGCAGGAGCTAGTGGAAGCTGGAAAAATGAATGAATAAGGAGAGAGGAATGAAGGGTGGAGGGACGAATCCAAGAACAAGGGGCCACAGGCAGAATGTTTACCTCTCACTCCTATGAGTGGCGGGTCTGAAAGCTCTCCAGGGGGAGGGACGAGGGGGGAAGCCTGTGTCTGGAAACTATTACCCATATCCTCACCGGTCAGCGTCCTGCCAGCTCTGCTCTGCTCTGGCGGGGAAGGACGAAGGGGGAAGCCTGTGTCCTAAAACTATCACCCATATCCTCACGGGTCAGCGTCCTGCCAGCTCTGCTCTGCTCTTTGTGGGGCGAGGGCCTGACTAGTGTTCGGTGTTCATTGGCTATGGAATCTAACCCTGTGCTTCAGCTGTGAGGGCTGCCCATCACTGCTGCACCACCTGACTGGGCCATTAGAGGGTGCCAGGTTATCCTAGCCTCCACCAGCCCCTATCCCCTATAAAGGCAGTACCCTGATACCACAGTGCCCCACGCAGTCCCTGGTTCATGCAGTTGCCAGGATGACCTCTTCCGGCTAAAACTGACCATGGAGCTGTGTTTATACTGACTCTCTGCCTCAGTTTTATGTTATGACTGTTCTGCTCACTTCTTGGTTTCTCAGTACCTGTCGTCATCCTGTTTGACCAGCAATCTCCTGTTTTCAGTGAAGCAGCTTGTTTTGGGTTCTGGGTTATGAGTGAATCTTTCCAGAACTCGGGCACGCCCACATTCCTCATGCTCCTTCCCCAGGCAGACCTTCCGAACTTAGTCATTTTTCTTCCTTTCGTTTCCCCCCCCCCGCCGTGTGACACGTGGAGGTGGGGGCTGGGGCGGCTGCAGGCCTGGGAGTCAGGGTTTATGTTTTACTTGTGACTGAGGGGCTGGTGTGGGGAGGGGCCGCAGAGGCGCGAGACAGGGAGTGGCCCCCGGTCCGGGACCACGGAGCGAATGCGCGTATGTGCGAGAGCCTCATCTGCGCAGAGAGGAAAGGAGGGAGCAGCAGAGATACGCAATCTGGAGAGTAGCGGCAGTGATGGCGATCGGACCGTTTGGAACCGTAAAAACGCACCCCGCACAGAGTGGGACACGCAGACCCGGGACGAGCAGGACACTCGGCTGGGGCAGGCAGGATGAGGGCAGGACGAGGTACCGGGCCGTGGTAAGGGCGCGTATGTGTGTGTATGCGTGTGTGTGTGTGTGTGTGTGTGTGCGTGATTGTGTTGTGAATGGGGAGGGGCAGGTTCTTGTTGGATGAGAGGGGGGGGCTTGATTATAAGCACAGGCTTTTACATTTCTCCTGGGTGTTGGAAAGGTATCATGTGTCTAGCTGGACAGAGTGAAATGACCGTGTGTGTGTGTGTGTGTGTGTGTGTGTGTGAGTGCCAGCTGAAGTATCACTGGCCTGGCTGTTAACACATCTGCATGTGACCTGCTTCTGTCAGGACTGGAATGCACTGTCCTGAGTCATGTGACTGGCCTCTGTCAGGATTGGAATGCACTGTCCTGGGATACGTGACTGGGCTTTGTCAGGATTGGAATGCACTGGCCCGGGTCATGTGACTGACCTCTGTCATGATTGGAACATACTATCCCAAGTCATTTGACTGACCTCCGTCATGATTGGAACATACTATCCCAGGTCATGTGACTGGCCTCCGTCAGGATTAGAATGCACTGCCCCGGGACACATTACTGGCCTCTGTCAGGATTGGAATGCACTGGCCTGGGACACAGGCTATGTCAGCATTAGAATGCACTGGATTGGAACATACTGTCTCAGGTCATGTGACTGGCCTCTCTCAGGATCACATCCAGTAGTCCTTTGCACTGTGTTGTGCAGTACCATTTCCCCCCATTATATCGCACTGTTAGCATGTGTTTGCAGCACGGAGCAGCTTGTCCAGTTGAGTGTGCAGAGAGCAGTGGCTCCTTATAAGGCCACATCTACATTCTAGAAGATGGGTGTGGCTGGGACTGCAGTTTCCTGCCAGCTCCCACGCGAATGTGTGCGGGGCGACACTGGGTAAGGACCCCCAAGGGGGCTTCCCCCCCCTTCTGCCTCATTGGCCTCGATCCATTGTTGTGATGCTGTTGTTGGAGGATCTAGGACATTCCAGCCCCATGAACGCGATGCTGAGATAACAGCCGTAATGAGTTTACCAAGCCGTTAACAAGCCCCTCGGGATTGATGCTGTTCTCAGGCACCTGAAATGTACCAGCTTTCAGGGAATGTGCCAGTACTGCCCCCTGCAGGCTGAGAGGAGATGCACCTGTGAGTGGAGAGTAGAAGGAGGAACAGAGCTGGAAGGCACAGCATTACCACAATAAATGGTTTTCAATCTGGTCTTTAAGTGTTTAGGCACAAAATCAATTCCATACTCCCTTAAATATTTGTTCTGACTTTCTCTGCTGTTTTAAGCTGTACTACTGATATGCACACACATGAAGAGCAACCTATTGAGCAACCTTTGTTTACTTATTAATTGCTGCTTAGTGACTCATTTTTCGTTCCCCCCGAGCAGGCAGCTGGTGAGGGGATCCGTGTTGTCATGGAGACTGCTCTTACAGCCCGGGACCGGGTTGGGGTCCAAGACTTTGTCCTGCTGGAGAACTACACCAGTGAGGCGGCCTTCATCGAGAACCTGCGCAAGAGGTTTAGGGAAAACCTCATTTATGTAAGGCATGCCCAAAGAGAACCTCATCTACACAACAAACACAAAAAGAGATCACCATTTATATAAGGAGCACCAAAAGAGAACCTCATCTACATAGCAGACACAAAAAGAACTTCATTTATGTAAGGGATACCGAAAGAGATCTGCATCCATACAACACACACTAAAAGAGAACCCCATTTTTGCAAGGGGCACCAAAAGAGAACCTCATCTACATAGCAGACACAAAGAGAACTTCATTTATGTAAGGCACACCCAAAGAAAACCGCATCCACACAACACGCACTAAAAGAGGACCCCATTTATGTAAGGGGCACCAAAAGAGAACCTCGTCCACATAACATAAATGAAGAACCTCATGTAACATATACACAGAAAAACACACAGCTTCATCTGCTCAAAGCAAGTGCAGACACACAGCCAGCCCCAGACATCACACTGCTAGGTTCATGGAGGGCTGTGTGTGACACTAACCGTACTAACTGTCCTCTCACAGACTTACATCGGTTCCGTCCTCGTGTCTGTGAACCCCTACAAAGAGCTGGAGATCTACAGTAAGCCGCACATGGACCGTTACCTCGGCGTCAACTTCTACGAGGTGTCGCCCCACATGTGAGTGTGTCAGTGTTGTGTGCACCTTCTTCTAGTGACAGTTCCTAAGTGATGCTGGGTTTGCCTTTAGATCTTCTTATATTCTAACAGTCCAGAGCAGGAGTACAGGAAGTCTGTCATGATGGTACCTCACATTTTCCCTGACTAATTACTTCCTGCACCTGTGACACTATATGTTCCACAAGCTCCTAACAAAGGCCTGATTTCAACAAAGCTCAGTAAAGGCTGAGGGGGCCAGGGGCTCTTTGGACTTTGCTCAGTGGGACATTCCGATCCTATCCAGTCAGGTGGAATATTCTACACCTATGATCTCATTTCTCCATCACTCTCCCTTGAACCCCAAGAGATACCTTGAAATAACTGACTCCTTACAGTCCAGGACACACTTATTCCAGTAGTTGTAGTTAGGGGGTTTTGATAACCTCCTGTCTTTCAGTGTGCTTCTGAACACCTTTACACTGCTTCATAGTTTCCATCTTCCCCCTTTAAATGTGCCTGATTTAGGATAAGCGCTCTACTTTCTGTGGGTTACTCCTCTATGAGGAAACCGAAGCCAAACAAACATGCCCCATGTTGACGTCTTGGTGTTTCCTGGTCAACCCACTCGGAGCTTCCACTTAATTACAATCACAGCTGTTTGAGCATTCCGTGTCACATTTCCTTGTTTTTGGAGTAGTATAGCTGAACCCTTGCCCTTGTCCTCATACTAGTGAAAGAGCACTTACCCTTCTCCTTGTCTCCACACTCAGTGGGATAGCACTAAGTCCTTGTCCCCAAACCCAGTAGGACTGCACTAAACCCTTGTTCCCACAAGCAATGGGACAGCACTTAACCCTTATGCCCACACCCAGTAGGACTGCACTAAACCGGTGCTCTCACACTCAGTGGGATAATACTAAATCCTTGCCCTTGGTCTTTTACTCAGCAGGACAGATCTAAGCCCTTGCCCCTGTCTTTGCAGCTATGCCATCTCTGACAATGTGTATCGCTCGATGCGGACGGAAGGGAGGGACCAGTGCATCCTGATCTCAGGGGAGAGCGGTGCCGGCAAGACTGAAGCCTCCAAGAAGATATTGCAGTACTATGCTGTGACCTGCCCTGCCAGTCAGCATGTGCAGAATGTCAAAGACCGTTTGCTGCAGTCCAACCCTGTGCTGGAGGTGACCATGAAGCTCCGTTATCACTGATATCACTTCACAATCACCGTGCTGGAGGAGTCCATGAGGCTACGTTATCACTGATATCACCTCACAGTCACTGTGTCGGAGGTGACCATGAAGCTCCTGACTCATTAATATCACCTCACAATCACTGTGTCTGGGGTGACCATGAAGCTCCTCCCTCATTAATATCACCTCACAATCACCATGCCGGAGGTGACCATGAAGCTCCGTTATCACTGATATCACAGTCACTGTGTTGGAGGTGTCGCTCAGACTCTGTTATCACTAATATCGCCTCACAGTCACCGTGCCAGAGGTGTCTGTGAGGCTCCATTATCACTGATATCACCTTACAGTTACTGTGCCGGAGGTGACCGTGAGGCGTGGTTGACCATTTTATAAGCTCCCTCATTTTCCACCAGGCCTTTGGGAATGCCAAGACCCTGCGCAACGATAACTCCAGCCGCTTTGGCAAGTACATGGATATTCAGTTTAATTTCAAGGGGGCGCCGGTTGGTGGTCACATCCTGAACTTCCTGCTCGAGAACTCTCGCGTCGTGCACCAGAACCACGGCGAGAGAAACTTCCACATCTTCTACCAGATGATCGAAGGCGGAGAGGAGGAGCTGCTACAGCGACGAGGATTGGGGAGGAACCCACAACTGTACCGGTACCTGGTGAAGGTAATTGTGAGCCTGCTTGCTCTCTGTGTGTGCACCAACTGGTTCACTAAGCACAGGTAGATAGACTATGAGATAAATGTGAAGTGAAGCACTTAGCATCACAGACGAGTCCTCAAGAGGGTTTCATTGGTCATTTGGGGGTAACACCACACATCTTTCTGTTTCCCAGGGGAACTGCCCAAAAGTCAGCTCCATAAATGACCGCAGTGACTGGAAGTTGGTGAGGAAGGCCCTGTCTGTTATCGGCCTCAGCAATGAGGAGGTGGAGGTGAGGGTAGCTCCTTCTTCCACGTGTTCCTCACTTTCTTCCAAGCAGAAAATAACTCTCACGTTAGGATGGAACTTCATGGACCTTCAAGATATGAATGTGTTGGATCTTCTGACCTTTGTGAGGAGGCTGGTGGCCCAGTTTTTTCAGCTTCCTATGGCTAGTTGCATCATTGCAGCCCACTTAATGAGCTCAGGGGTTTTGCTGGAAGGCTGCTAATGAACCCCAACATATCTAGCACTTTTCTGCTTGTAGTGGATAGGTGTTAGTTTTCTATCTTAGGTAACTGCTGTAGCACTGCCCCCTAGAGACAGTCTGTTAGCCTGCAAGCTACGGACAAATGGCGATTTTCCACTGGCATACAGAAACTGAGCCGTAGCTAGGCCATACTATGAAGAGAGAACAGTTACAGTGTGATTCCAGGTTGCTTGTGTTTTCCAAAGCAGCAGGGTCAGCATTGCTGAGCTTGGAGAGTGACAGTGACGTAAATCCAAGGAGGTGCTTATTTACTGTTCACACGATGTATGTCATGATTTACCATGTGCTAATTTCCCAATTTTTGAACACATCTGTGAGAATCAAGTGCTAGCATAATTAGCATTTGCTTGCGTAAATTTGCTTTACGAATCAATTCTGTTTAGTTGTTCTGTGGTTTTTTTTAAGTAGGAGGTGGGAAATTTTCAAGTTCCGAGTTTCCAGAATGCATCACGATGTGCGATATTACTACACTTTTATTTTCATATAATCCATGCTCAGAATACTAATATCTCCATGCATTTTGACCAATCAGACAGTGATGACACAACCAGCTTGGTTTGGTCACACTTTCGGCCCTGATAGTTATCAGGGCATATCCGTGTGGGTGCTGCTTGCATACAGACAATGGAAAATCTTTCACAATACGGCTCAGGTACGGTTCGGTTCTTAGTGGCAGTGGAAAAGCGCCTAAAATGCCACATTTTGGTATATGGCTTTTTTATGGCTCTGTTGACCCCTCTCTGTCCCTCTCCCCCCTCTGTGTCTCTCCCTCTCTCTGTCCCTCTCCCTCTCTCTGTCTCTCTCCCTCTCTCTGTCCCTCTCCCTATCTCTCGCTCCACCCTGCTCTGCAGGAGCTGCTAAATATTATTGCCAGTGTCCTCCACCTGGGGAATATTCAGTTTGGGATGGAGGACAGTGGTAGGGTCTACATCACCACGGAGATGCAGATCACGGCACAGGTATAGGACGTCAAGGCAGCCGGTCACCAGCCTGCACCCCCTTCTGGCTGCACTCCTCCTCTGACATTTCTACTGCTTCCAGCTGTTGGGTGTGCAAGGGGCCCTCTTGAATGAAGCCCTCACCTACAGGAAGATCATCACTAAAGGGGAGGAGGTATGTCTCTCCACCCTCCCTTCCATATTAGTTCATTGTTCTACAGTATGTTTATTCCTCTAATAGACACTTTTTTAGCTAGCAACCTGTCTCACATGTTCAGCTTTTGACCTTGAATTCTGCTGACATTTTGTATAAGCACTGCTTCGGTGCCCGACCTGCTCCTTGAACCATTGTTCAGACAGTACAATCATGTGCTTTGGAGGAAAGGCGTTTATGGAGGAGAGACACGCTCACAGGTCTCCTCGTGATCTTCTCTTTCTGCTGTGCTTCATTATGGTCACTATCTTTGTGTGTGCCTTTTATCTACAGCTCATGAGCCCACTGAACCTGGACCAGGCGGCCTCCGCGCGGGACGCTCTCTCCAAGGCTGTCTATGGACGCGCCTTTACCTGGCTGATCAACAAGATCAACCTGTCTTTGGCCTTCAGGGTGCGCAGAGGGACTGTTTGCTCATTCTGGTTGCTCTCTAATGACCTGTCTGCATCATGTCTTCCTGTTCACCCCTCTCACAGTTCTGTTGCATTTGAATGAATGGGGTTGTTTTAGCTCTTTGGGGTACTGCAGCTCCTGCTTGCTCGTGGCTCTGCTCTGCTCTTGCCTTGCTTCTTGGGCTGATGGTGTTGTCCCCCAGGACCCGGTCTATCCCACCAGCAAAAGCGCCGCTGCCATCGGACTGTTAGACATCTATGGCTTCGAGGTCTTCCAGCACAACAGGTGACAAACTCCCCCCCATCAAGCCATTGCTTTCTTTGGCTATTTGCTATGCGTCACACATCATTCGTAACATAAATTTTTTACTTGCAGTGATTTATTTTTTTTCTTTTAATCACTGCCTCGTAAAGTGCGCCATCTAGTGGTTGGAGTTTAGCTGTTTTTTTTTAACACAATGATGAGCATTTATGTTCATTTTTTAGTCATCCACCCATCATCTGTCCAGCCACCTATCCATCATCCACCCATCCCGCATCCATCCATCCATCAATCTTCCAAATGCTTGTTCAGTCCTGGGTTGTTGATTTTTTTTGGGCACTTTCAAAGATTTTTATTTTTTTCCTAAAACAAATCAGAAGACCGTTTCTTAGCAGCCTTAGTGCCAGCAGGGGTATATCTGCTGTAATTGAGTGTTCATGCATGTGACTCACACTGAGCTCCCTTTCTCGCAGCTTTGAGCAGTTCTGCATCAACTACTGTAACGAGAAGCTGCAGCAGCTGGTCATCGAGCTGACACTGAAGCAGGAGCAGGAGGACTACGCAGCTGAGGGCATCGCGGTGAGAGGGCATGCCTGGAGCCGTCGCCGTGTTCGCGGGATGCTGTGGTGGCTCTTATTGGGGTTCTCGAGCGCAGTCTGTCACTAACGGCCTTCTCGATTGGCTCCCATTGGCTGAACACTGTAATTGGTGGATGTTGTAAGGCGGGCAGGTCTACTGCAGCCTTTCCAGCTACAATTTGTATGTACCAGTGAAAGTTAGATCAAGGTAAATGAGATCAGTAATGAAAATGGAAGCAGAGTCACATAGAGAATTGCTGCTGTTTGATGCTACAGGAAGTGAAGTGTGCAAAACAAACACTGCTGGCACAGTGCATCATGGGTAGAACCTCAGTCTGGCTCAGGGACCATAGATAGAGACACCCTGACTGAGGAATGTTGCACTAAGCTGGGTGGCTTTGCCCAACCCCCCTTCCCTCAGAGATGTGAGACAGTACACTTCCCGCTCTGGCGACATGATGACTGCCCCCCCCCCCCCCATGCCCCTGGCCCCCGCGTCGCTATAATGGAATGTTCTTGTGTCCCGGGGGGGGGCTTTCAAAGGATGCTTTATACAGTGCTGCGCCCTGACTGGCAGCCCTACGCTCCCACTGTCGGCGTGGCAACGGAAAGCCGTGCCTTTCAGAATAGTGGGCAGGGCAGCAGAGAGAGCGGCGTTTGTCCGGCAGCCCCAGGCCCCAGTGGGCGTGGCATTTTCCGAATAGCTGACATTTTTTGGGAGCTGGAAAGTGCTATAAGGACTTACCCTGGAGTAACCCCGCCCCCGCCCTGTCTATGACACGCAGTGGGAGCCTGTACAGTACTTCAACAACAAGAGCATCTGCGACCTGCTGGAGGAGAAGTTCAAAGGCATCATTTCGGTCCTGGTGGGTGGAGGCGGCCCTCCTGTCACTGTCACCGTCAGCGCTTGTCACTGTGTCATTCCTCGGCCCCTACACTCTCCTCTCCATACTCATTGCTCCCCGAATCCCACCCCCAGGATGAGGAGTGCCTCAGGCCTGGAGATGCCAGTGACATCACCTTCCTGGAGAAGCTGGAGGTCACTGTGGGATCTCACCCCCACTTTGTCACGTGAGCCCCCCCCCCAAGCCACCCATCCCCATTGGCTGAAGAGTCCTCACACCTTGGTTTGAACCGGTGACCTTTAGGGAGTTTTAGGGAACTCATGGGAGTTTAATTGTGCGTTCCTTTACCCTCGAAGATCGGAGCTCGGAGCGCGGAGTGACGTCACATCCGCTAAAAAACCGAGGAAAACCGAGT
>JAODKM010000219.1:0-15004 GCA_026780845.1 Petrocephalus sullivani
GTACTCTGGGGAGTCTTGGGTACGAATTTGACCCCCTGTGGGTCTCCTTGGTGATATGGCCGACTCGTACCTTCAGTAGCCATAAAACTAGGAATGTCGGAGTGTCCATGGGTGTGTGATCCTACAACAGCCACCGCTGGATCAAGTCGATCTTGGAAATGACACTGTTCTTTATCAGTGTCGCAGTCTTCACATGGAGATGAATCCTCATTTTCACTTTCTTCCATCAATTGCCAAAGTCCGCTTATGCTTATTTGGATCGCGTCACACTCGCCGATACAATGAGGGTAATTATAATGAATTACCATGGATTTACCATGTGAATGCGATTTGAACCACCTCATCTGGCTCCTCTCGATTTGGAAGAGTAACGGCTCTACTCTGAGTCTCCCCCGAATGACTGAGCTTCTCATCCCATCTCTAAGGGAGAGCCCAGCCACCCTGCGGAGGAAACTCATTTCAGCCGCTTTTATTCTCGTTGTTCTTTCTCTTACTACCCACAGCTCATGACTATAGGTGAGGGTTCGGAACGTAGATCAACTGGTAAATCGAGAGGTTTGCCTTTTGGCTTAGCTCCTTTTTTACCATGACAGACCGATGCAGCGCCCGCATCACTGCTGATGCTGCACCAATCCACCTGTCGATCTATCCTTTCCTCACTCATGAACAAAACCCCGAGATACTTAAACTCCTCCACTTTGGGAACGGCAGAGAGCACTCCACCCTTTTCCGGCTGAGGAACCTGTCCTCGGATTTTGAGGTGCTTATTCTCATCCCAGCCACTTTGCACTCGGCTGCGAACTGCTCCAGTGAGAGCTGGAGGTCACGGTCTGATGAAACCAACAGAACCACATCATTTGCAAAAAGCAGAGACCTAATCCTGAGGTCACTAAACCGGACTCCCTCAACGCCCTGGCTGCGCCTAGAAATTCTGTCCATAAAAGTTATGAACAGAATCGGTGACAAAGGGCAGCCCTGGCGGAGTCCAACCCTAACCGGAAATGAGTCGAACTTACTGCCGACAATGCGGACCAAGCTCTGACACCGGTCGTACTGGGACTAAACAGCCCTTATAAGGAGGCCCAGCACCCCATACTCCCAGAGCACTTTGCCTTCTCGAATGCTTTCTCCAAGTCCACAAAGCACATGTAGACTGGTTGGGCAAACTCTAACACACCCACTGTCAGCAGGGTCTGGTGTAATGTGTTCTCTCTATGTGTTCTCATAATTGATCAGACGCGCATAAAAATCGTCGACATAATAATGGAACAAAATGGTTTTCTTAAATTTTCTTAAAATGGTTCCCAGCGGGAGGGTGTACATGGAGAACAGCATAGGGCCACGTACAGAGCCCTGTGGGACCTCACAGTGCAAAGGTGCCTAAGAGGATGTATAGTCACTAATACGGACAGAGAAACTGCTGTCAGAAAGGTAGGATCTAAACCATTCTAGTGCAGTCCCTTTGATGCCCACACAATACTCCAGCCGGGAAATAATATGTTATGGTCAACCGTGTTAAATGCTGCTGTAAGGTCCAGAAGTACAAGGATAGCATAGTCACCAGCATCAGTAGCTAATAAAAGATAATTATGAAGCTTTCTGTGTAATGTCTGTCCTGTTTTAGTTATAGTATTATCAATTAACGTATACTTTTTCACCTTTTGAATCTCCCACTATTTGAAGTGCTCGCAATAGGTAACTTTATTGGTGCGAAACTGCTACTGAGCTTTTAAGTCCTAATCTCGTCCTCTAAGTATTGCGAAACTCTGTCATCGGTCGAGAGCAGAGTAGCATAGGTCACAGAGTGAAACTGTTCGCTGGACAAACAGCCAATCTCTGACTAACAGCGATACTGTATGAGTGAATTCCATTCACATTCTGGACCTAAATCGTCCAGCAATTGACTAATTGGGACCAATATATGGGACTTTGATATTGGAACAACTACTCAAACGTATTATTTCATAATTAATTAATGATTAATTAATTAATAATTGATCAATAGTTAATCCCCGCTAAACATCGGAGGAAACCCACCGCCATTTGAGCTGTTATTTCTTACACGCCAGAGAGGCTCAATGTGCAATACTGATATGAGCCGGCAGGAGGTATAAAAACAGCATATGCCACAGGTACTGAAACCCAGCAGCACTGATTGGAAATGATCACTCATTAAGCTCATACACTGTCTGCTGTATGGATCTGGCAGAGACTGGTGGGGAGGTTGGTTGTCACCTTTAGATCTCCCTTTAGTATGTGATTTTTTGGTATTTATTTGCATTATACTGTGTTATGAAAAATGACCTTTTCTCCACTCGACCTTAAATGGTATCTTTCCACAGTGATCTTAATATGATTAATCCCCACAAGTATATGAGCTGTGATCTGTTGACTCTGACAGAAGAGTCTTGATTCAGTATGATTACAGACCAGCTGTTACCTTCCCTTCAGGTTCATACTCACTGTGACTGAGCCCACAGCCTCTCTCAGCTCCTGCAGCTCCTTCTCTCTCATCTGAATTCTCTGCTGAAATTCCTTTAGTGTTTCCCCCATTTGTTTCTACAGATAGGAAAAAAGATGACAAAGTTATTTGTCCATCCTGCGGTCTAAGGTGGACCCCAGCCTTGTGCCCTGTGCTGCCTGGGAAAGGCTCCAGGCGCTCCCTGTGACCCTGATCTGGATAATCTGTTAGGAGAAAGTATGTAAATGCTTTTTATAGGTAACTTTACATTTATAGTGGAATAACATAGAATTGCCATAGGATTTCTTGCAGGAGTGCCTAAAGCATAAATGCCATGTTAGGTGCATGAGAGCTGGCAGCCCTGCAAATCTGCCTCAGTCTGGGTTTAATTGTTTATTGCACCATCCTCAGTGACCCTTATACATTGTACTCTGTGAAAACAGCAGGATGGTGGCTGTTTCTGAGATGCTGTTTGAAGATGTTTTCAGTAGAAATTCAGTCAGAACTTTGAATGCTTTATAATCACATCTTTGTTACGCTCAGCCCCGCCCTTCATGTTTTTTCCCTGTTTTGCCCTCTGGCGGGGCTTGAATCGTCACACCTGACCCTAATTGTGTTTGCCTCGTGTTAATTCTCCGCTTGTTTCTTTTTGATTGGCTGCCTCTTGTTTGCCCCTTGATGTCCTGCCCTATTTTAGTGAGTCTGTGTCCTGTTCCCCTTGTCGAGTCTTGTTTCTACCTTCAGTGGTGACTCTCGCGCTTTCCCCTTGTTTAGTGTATATCCTGGCTAATAAACGCCCCTTTGAAGGGCTTACCCCAGCAGCCTGCATTATGGGTCGTTCATCCCGCCGGAAGCGTGACATGGTTTTGCTTTTTTGTGCATTTTTCTTTCAATTTTACTGAAATAACCAGGTTTGTTCTCAGTGTCTTCAACACAGATACTGTACTGTGCACAAGTCCTAGGATGTTTTCACACATATAGTCCAGATTCTCTAGTCCAAATCAGATGATGAGTCTGAAAACTTATGGCATTTTCCCCTCGATTCGGTTTGATTTCACACGGAGAAAAATCCAAGCAAAGTAACAATGCAGCACTACAGACCACGTGAGAATGTCCATTGTGCTTATTGGTGTCTGTGGTGGGAGCATGAAAGCAAATCCAGGAAGAAGGTCCTGTGTCCTGAGCTATGCAGCTGAACATTTCTCACTTTTATGTATTGTTTTTTTTGTTTACTTTCAGATGGCACTGCTCAGGTGACTGGTCAAATCCTCTCTCGTTCGACAAAATTTTGAAAACTTCAGACATTTCTAATAACTTTCAGAGTTATTCTTAGGAGCTGACAGACGTAGCCATCTGCCCAGATTTCAAGAAGGCAACATACCTCACTGCTAGACCAAGTAAGACCTCAGTTCATTTCTCCTTCTTTGCCTATCTGCTGTTACTGGTTTGTGCTCTGCCACATCCCAGAATGCAAACCGTGGAGCACAGTGTAAATCTGACAGGTCAGATTGTGGTTGGATCATGTTCACACCACAAACCACTGCAGAGTTTGTTTGGGGTCAGACCGAGACCACCTCCTCTCGTGGGTCTCGGTATAGTTATTTTGGTCTGCACCCGAGTGTGATTACTGTGTTCACACCTGCCCATAGGAATCGAACCAGAATCTGTTATAACCAGACTAAAGAGTGCTGGTGTGAAAACACCCTGAGGCAGTCAAGGAAAATGACTGATAAATCATCTTCATGTTTGTTTAAAACTATGATTTTATATTTGTCTACGTTTGTCAGCTTTGCCATTTCAAAACCTCTCCTAAAGGCAACACAGTATTTGCAGCAACCATCCAACACACTCAGGTATTTTTTACCCGACCACTGATGTTAAATTGTGTTTCTTCTGAGGAGATATACCATTGCTGCACAGATACCTCGCTTTAAATATTTTGGTTGACTGCTTGACACTTTTGCACAGTACTGTACTCGCAAGTATGAACACAGAAGACATATTTTCCAAGCATGCTTATATAAAAATTTCTAATTTGATAAATATTATCCTTACCTGTATCTCCGCCCTTCCTGCAGCAGCTGAGATTGTATCATGGCCTCTGTGTTCATCCATCATACAGAGATAACAGATGCACTGCTGGTCAGTACGGCAGTAGATATCCAGGGGTTTGTCATGGTGGGAACAGACCATGTCTTGCAGATGTCCAGTGGCACCAGTCAGCTTGTGCCTCTTAAAAGCGGGTGACTCATAGTGAGGCTGGAGGTGAGTTTCGCAGTAAGAGGCCAGACACACCAGGCAGCACTTGGCTGCTTTGCGTTTTCTCCCAGTACAGAAATCACACTCCACATCTCCGGGTCCAGCATAATGGTCAGCAGGAGTAGCTGCTTGTAGTCCAGTCTTCTTCATTTTCTCTACCACTTCCGCCAGCATGGTGTTTCGGCCCAGAACAGGTCTGGGTATGAAGGTCTGTCTGCACTGGGGGCAGCTGTAAACTCCAAGATGATCCTCCTCATCCCAGCTTCTCTTAACGCAGGTCATACAGTAACTGTGCCCACAAGGAATAGTCACTGGATCCTTCAGTAGATCCAGACAGATTGGACAGCTAAACTGTTTTGGATCCAGAGCAGAACTGGCTTCTGCCATTTTACCACAAGCACTGATAGGATTTAGTTTCGTTTCTCTGACAGGCGTCTGTGTGTGAGAGTGGGAGGAACTTCCTGCCTCTCAGGCTGCAGTAGGTGTGGTTTTGGACTGAGGCCAGACTGAGTAGAGCAGGCTGGGCAAACAGTGGATTTGGAGTTTATGAATAAAATGGTAAATTATCCAAACTATTTGCCTAAAACCTCAAAGTTTATTTGGTTTTTGATTGTTACTGAAATAGCTTTTTTCACCAAACAAGATATAATCCTACAGTTTGTTGTTCTCATTAGAAAGCAGAATGGTAGGAGAGAGTAGATACATTAGGATTGAGTTTCTGTGTCCATCTAGATGGAACATAACTGCATTGGTTGCATTGCATTGCATTCTGAGTTGGAGGCCCAATATAATGGGCTTTCATGGGGCTCAAAATCTCTAGCAGCACCCCTGGTGGCAACCAACCTGCCCCACATGGCCACCAATCTCTGCCAAATCCCTGCATCTGAAAGTCTATGAGCTTAGAGAGAGATCATTTCCAATCAGTGCTGGCTGGGTTTCAGAACCTGAGGACAGAGGGAGGATCTTCACTGAGATGATCTGCTCTATTAAGCGAAGACAGAAGACGAGAACTTCACAGAACATTCATAATGCATAATATAAATGACTACAATGTGTTATGCCTTTATATAAATAGTTATAGCTATGTTTGTAATACTTTATGAATGTGTTCCAATGAATTAAGAACAGGTCATTAGGATAATGAATATGGGCTTCATCGAAAGTGTTACCGAAAATTAAAATGTTACAGAAATTATGTTTAAAATAGGGCTGTCAAAATTTACGCGTTAACGCGGATTAATCCAGCATCGTGATTAATCTGATTGACTCAAAATCCCTGAAATGCAGCGTTGCCAACTATTTCTTACTTGAACTTACCTCAATGCTGCATTTCAGGGATTTTGAGTCATTCTGCGCTGCAGATGGGGTAAATGCGTTAATATATTTAATCAGATTAATCACGATGCTGGATTAATCTGCGTTAATGCATCAATTTTGACAACCCTAGTTTAAAAACATTTAAACTTACTGGACAAGTGGAGACTCTTCTTTAATGTACAGAGTGAATGAGACCAAAACATCACCTGCATAAAGCATTTCTTGAATAAGTGAAGAAGTGAATAAGTCCCCAAGATACTTATGCTTTGGATCACATAAAATGATATACTATATAAATATTACTGGAACATAATATTTTTTAGTGTAAGTGCATACTGTATCTTTAATATTTGTCCTTTGGTTGTTTTAAAGTGCTTTATTAACAAAGTTGCTATGGTATGTTATGGTATTGGATGGGATGGTATGTTCTGCTATGATAATATTAGTCCTGACTTAGGCAGGGACGGACTGGGACTAAAAAACAGCCCAGGACCCAAAAATACCTGATACTTTTGGATTTTTAATAGTTTATTAGTATATCCAAAACAACTCTCAGTGCATACAGTAGTAACTTTGTACATACATGGGTATAATTTACATGGTTTGGATTTTAGTCCTATATAAAAAGCTAGATCAGAAATGACAAAGCAATTTGACATGCAAATTGTACAGTACCAAGCATGCTATTTGTTGAGAAATAGGTAATAAATAGACTTTTTATCTTTCAGGTGTCCCAGCATAATTTTCACATTCAAGGGGATGCCTGCCCCTAAGCATAACTTAACCAGGTTATTATAATCTGGCGTCTCTGTATTAACTGATTTTCTACTGTACAGCGCATTGAGTGTTAAATATGGGTGTTACAAGTAAAAAGGTATTATTATTATTATTATTATTATTATTATATTATTATTATTAGCTTCCTCTCACCTGGCAGCCATTAGTGGGGAGAGAAATTGCACTTCCTAAATCAGCACTGCTCTTGGGATATAATGTCTTGGGTTTTGTCAGTCTCTACAGAATTAGGTGAAAGGTGATTAATTGTCATTGTTTACACATCACAACACACACTGCACAACAACGAAATGTGTCCTCTGCATTTACCCCATATGACATTGGGTCACAGCAGGGGGCAGCTACTTGAGTGCACAGGGAGCAGTGCTTGGGGATGGTACCTTGCTCAGTACTCGATAATTAAACTTAAATCGATAATTTTTCGATTGTTGCGTCCCTAAACATTACGCCACCTGCCTTCCCCAGCTTCAGAAAGCATCCCTGCTTCAGTAACCTCTTTTGCAATGGTCTCTTGAATTAGCTGCTGCACTGTAAAAATAACCTTGCTCACAGTTGTTCCAGACAGAAATGTCACAACAGAACTTGTGTCTGGTGCATCTTACTTTTTTACATGCACACTGTGAGATGTTTTTGTGTTTTTTGTATTAATATAATTTATGTCGATTGAGTATTATGGTGTTAGTTATGTTCAATTCTAGTATTAAAGGTAATTAATTTAATTCACCAGAGAGCAGATTACTTATGTTACTCAGCTACACTTTGAGCAGCTGAACCAGGACATTAACCGGATAGAACAGGAAGCCTTTATTGTCAGTGTACAGGTAGAAAATACAGTATATAGACAGAAATGTATAAAATGTACATATACAGGGGAGGGGGAAAGCCCCCCCACCCATCAGGATTACATTTAATTACATTTTAATCAGAGATAAAAACAATCATTCTGCATGTTCGTTCAGTTTGCTGAACCCAGTCACTTATTTTTCTCTAATATGCGTCACACTTCAGACAGAGTGAAAAGGGTTATACTAATTAGAAAGCAGAGATTTTACCTTTTTGCCATGGAGAAGCAGGGACATGTGGCACTCTGATAAGGTAAAAAGATTCCTCTGGCACACAGTGAGCTATCCCAGCATGCACAGGGAGCTATCCCAGCATGCACAGTGACACGGAAGAGTCAGAACCAACCGCAAACCCGGGACAGAGGGTCTCAGTGAATGAGGAGGAGAAGCTGTACAGGAGGGTGGGTCCATTAGAGGAGACTCTGTAGAAGGACAGAGAACCAGCCGCCCAGTCCAAATACACTCCTACTCTGCGGTGACCTGAGGGCTTTATGGGAATGACAGTCAGTTTATTATTGTGCCGGACAGAGTAACTGTCAGGATAGCAGCGCAGCACCCATGACTTGTCATTGAATCCAAGCAGACAGTCATCACTCCGTCCTTTCCTCCTGATTCCTTTATAAGTCACTCCTATCCAGGCACATCCACTCCAGTCAGCCTCCCAGTAACAGGGACCAGTCAGACTCTCTCTGCACAGAACTTGCTCCCAGCCGTCAAATCTCTCAGGATGATCAGGATATGGCTGCTTTGCCCCAGACACAAATGTCACCATCCTGTTCCCCTCTGACAGAGACAGCCATCCGTTTACTGTGTTGGGGTCCAATGTCAGCTGGCAGGAGTCTGCAGGTGAGAGGCAGAGCGATTAACCCCTTGGGGAAGACCAGCATCTCCATCATTATCCCCATCACACCTCACACACTCACTGACACAGAACTCGCTCCAATACCCACATTTTATTCCCAATTTACTCTCCAGCCCCCAGCTCTGTGTGTGAGACCCACAGCACTGACAGACCCGCTAGGCACCGAGCTGCACTTTAGCCTGCGGTCTATTATTCTGTATGATACATAAAATATAAACACAGTGCAGCATCGCCTAATGAAACAGCAATTAAAGTGTGTGAAATACCTCAGGAAATGTCAGAGGGTGCACGACGCGGCAGGAAGAGGAGCCAAAATGCTGCGCACGCTAAATTAATGGGCTTAATTACAGGCAAATAAAATTATAAACAACATTCATCGCAGTATATTATCATATTACCCATACAATTTAACAGCAAAGATTAGCGCTAAAAGTGAGCTTGTGTTTACTCCCAAACAGTAACTTCCCCCAAACCACTTCAGACAGCCACCTCCCCGCAGCAGCTGCACGTGCGGACTGAGGAGACATTCAGCGAAAGAGGGGCAAAAAGTCGCCACAGCACACAGGCTGTCAGTGAGAGCAGGGGAGTAGTGTGTGGGAAGGAGAAGTGTAAAAAAACTTGTATGCATGATGAAACTGCTGTAAGTACCATGCTCCACACCTAGGGGGGCGCCCTCTTGCAACTGCATGAGGGGCGGTCCTGAAACCAGACACCTCACATGTCACACAGACCGGGACCTTTAAAAGTGTCAGCATGCTGTTGTTCGGAGCTCTCCGGACTCGCCATCACCGCGAGGACACCAAGACAGTGGGCATCTGGGACTCACCGGCAGGAGAGTTAGGTCTTAGTCTTACACTCGGCCCTGTCCGACAAGACTAACCTCCTCCGGCTCAGATGCGTTGCTAGTGCGCTAGCCTAAGCCCCAGCTGCTAGTTAGCAGCTTTGTGGACGGCTGGAATTCCGTAGTACTCAAGGCTTCGAGTCGCGAAATGCACCACCAGAAGCTGCGCTTCGTTAGACTCCCTCCAGCACGCAGGACGACCCCACTCATCGGAAGCCAAGCATCGCCAGACTCCCACCAACACGCCTGAAGCCCCGTTGATTGGACGCCGTGCGTCACCGGGACCCGTCACTGAGACCGGAGGATTCCTCTCGCCAGACGCCACGCTTCTCGGGAGATCAGCCCACACCGCGAGCCATTCAGGTTTCACCTTCATTCAGACATCTGGGCAGTGCTGTTAATTAGTCGTGTGCTTCACCACGGATGTGTTTAGTTTAACTAGGTTATTTAATATTTGTTGTGCTGCTGGTTTAAGTCGCGAGACCTCAGGTTTACGCGCTAATGGTTGCATGCAATCTCCTGAATTCGCTCTTCCCGTCCCACGCACTAACCACTTTCCCGTGGATGCATGTGTAGTGAGGTAAATTCAAATCTCCCGCCAAGAGACCATTGTCCTTGGTAAATCCAAATTTCTCCTCCAAAGTTTGGCTGCTTTGTTCTCCACCACATGGAGAGAACAAAAGGGGCTGTAAATTTCAACATTGATCGCGGAGACGCAGATACTGGGTGCAGACGCGCTGATAAGCGCTCTCCCCCCTACGAGCACATGCATTCACACCCACCCCGACCACGGGCACACCGACGCCCCTTCAAAGGCACACACGCCGACACAGACACCCCTACAGACACCCACACACACACACACACCTTCCACCCTCAGATCCCTGATTGAATCAGGGACCAGGCGCCAGTCACCATTGTTTCCACCAGACTGTGTCACCATTGTTCCATTGGTTTGTTCCACTGTAACTGTTCTGTATCAATAAACACCATCTTAATCAACCCTGTGTTGTTGGTATCACTCAGATATGCACTGAAGCCAATCCACTATCTCTGAGCTCCTGAACTTATTATTAACTTCGAATAGAAATTGGAGTTATAATAATACATAATACTTAAGTAATTTTTATGAGACTGATTACTTACATATACTTATATATACTTATATTATACCCACGGCACCTACACTGCTGAGGAACTTAATTTGTTAAAAGAGCATTTTACGCCGAAATTGTGCATCTATGGGAAAACTACAAAATTTTTGTGGGAAATGTGTCACACTCAGCCCTGCCCTGTGTGTTTTTTCCCCTGTTTTGCCCTTAGGCGTGGCTTGATTCGCCGCACCTGTCCCTTGTTTGGCTTTACCCTGTGTCTCAATCCCATTGTTAGCCCTGCACACCTGCCTCGTGTTTAGCCCTTGATGTTCTCCCCTTTATTAGTCAGTCCTAGTCCAGTCACCCTTGTCGGTTATTGTCAATGTTACTTGTGGCTTGCGTTCCTGTTTCCTCCCTTGTTCCTTTAATAAACACCCCTTTGAGGGGCTTCATTCCAGTAGCCTGCATTATTGGTCGTTCATCCCGCCGCCGCCACAACAGAATGTTTCTTTCAGACAAGCAAAAAATATTAATAAGGTAGTGATTTTGTCATAACCCTAGTGTAGGCGCTTTTGACAGCCTGACTGCCATATGTTCTATGCCTAGTATGTGCGGCCTTCAGACCAAAATGGCGGCGGCACAACGTCGTCATGGGCGCAGCTGTTGCTATGGAACAATCTATTGAGAGTGGCCTCTTGGGTTCTATACTTTTGGTCGGTGTCACAGCCAGTTTGGGGAAGACTACGGGTGCTGTCTTAGGACAATACTAACAAAACTTAAAAGCAAAAGTAGACTCTGCGCATGTGCAGAAACAAAAAACGCTAAGGATTTTTTAAATTTATTAAACATGTAGAATGTATTAAACCCTGTTACTCTCACACAAACACAAAGATGTTATGAGATGATATAAAATATTTGTACAGAAATTCCCAGGCTAACATCTTTATTTAAGAAACCAGTCATCTTTAAACCCAAACCAGACCTTTTTAAAAAGAAAAATACTGACAAATTAAATTAAGTGATTTTGTAGTGCCTGTTTTTTTTCCTGAAGATCTTTGTATGTTGTCTAAAATCATGCATGTGCAGAAATTCACCTTAACACTAACATGCAACGCCATCTGCACAAAACACACATCACAATACTTGCATGAATGCTATTAGTGATGTTGCGATCCATGTTTGTCCAGTTCTGATCCGATACACGACTACTGTTCCGATTCAATTCCGATACACGACTACCAATACAGATTCCGATATAATACATCTTTAATACATCTAATACTTTAATATTAGCATCATTTATGTTGAAACTGTGGTTTGTTAATGAGGTTACATCACAGAATAAATAAACTACTAAGCACTTATGTATATTTTTTGCTCTTATAACTACATTGAATTTAAAGGCATTACAAAGGAACTTATTTATGTCACACTTCAATCACAACAATCTTGGCTGAATCATACAAATATCAGCAACAACTGTGTAAAAAAATAAAGTGCAAAACTAATAAAGTTTAAATAAATATCTTAACTATCAACAAAGTAAGTTAAAAACAATAAGCCCAGATGCAACAGACCAACAACAGCACCAACTGAATAAGGCTTTAAAATAAAATCTTCTAAGGCAAAAAAGTCAGTTATAAAAACCTGAAACAATGTGGCTACCTCAAAAATCTAAAAAGAACAAGTAAAATGTGGCAGTCAATTTGTACACCAAATGGAGGGCATTAAACACTTTTATCAATAAACCTTGGCAGGTTTTTTGTGAGGAAAATAATAATTTCCGCTCTCTCTGCGGAATCGATTTATTTTTTCATCCACTATGTTAGAAGCAGTGCTAAACAGTCTTTCACTTTCTACACTGGGTGATGGGGCACTAAGGAACTTTTCTGCAATGGCAGCAAGGTTTGGAAAGTGGGCATGGTTGTTCTCCCAGCAATGAAAAGGACTGTCTGCTGCCTGGTGTGTTTTTCCCTGTTTGCTAACAAGGTGCTTCATTAAATATGTCGTATTGTACGACGCAACCGTACCTCCACCCCTCGGCACGCTGGCTTTGCAAACATTGCAGGTAGCTGTCTAGCTTTTCGGTGTTTCCAAACTGTAATACCTCCAAATGAGCGACATTTCAAAACAACGGCCCGCTTAGACTGAAGTTGCCGGGGGTTCGCGGTATGGGGGTAGTGACGCATCTCGTATTAAGGCGCTTTCAGACCGAACGAGGCATGTGCTGCGCCGCTTTCCGAAGCGTTTTGCGCTACGCTGAGCAAAGCGAAAGCACAGCACAGGAGCAGGCAAACTGACTGCGGCGCACTGTGACACATTGTATGTTGGTACAAATGGCTCAGAGCTGCGGAAAAGAGACTTCACACATCCCATGGACATTCTTCAGCAAATCCCAGCCCAGATCTTTCTGCCAGGTCCCATCCCCACTTTAGGGAAAGGGATTGAATGTTTTAGCTGCTTGTTGGCGTTTAATGCCTGGCTTTCCTCAGCATGCAGTGTGCATAAGCTGAGCTCCATTGATTACTTAACCGGTTCTGGAAGCAACAAAACCATTATCGGATGGACAGGGTTCATTTAAACAGAGAGGGGGTCCATATGCGTACTGCTAAGCTAACCTATGACTGCTGGTACTCAGAAGAGGTTAAAATCAGGGAAAAGAAGGCTTCCCTCCCCAGGACAACAGGGACAATGACATCGCCATGGATTTCTCTCAGCTCCTCCTCCAACCTCGCCTCTCAGGGATATCTCACACAAGCTAAGGATGCAGATAAAAGGCCTTGATGAGCTGTTACTGTGTGGTACCTAAAGTTCCTGCTACCCAAACAAAGTGAGGGCAATCTCCCTGCTCTCAGCATTACAGTGCATGCTGACACCCCCCCCCCCAGCTCATGTCTCTCTCTGCTTACTGGGTATGGATCCACTGCTGTTGCTACAGCCTACACTAGGCAGCAAGGAGCAGCTCCACTGTGAGCCATTCCTGTTCTGACTGACTTCAGGGAGCGCAAAGTTACTCAAAAAGCACAGCTACTCTATCTACTCTGACCCCAGCTGTGCGGCACCTACAGACTGGGTCAGACAAAGTGTTTTATACATTCAAGTTAGCTTTATTCAATGTCAGGTTTTTGGCTGGCAAATAAAATCAATAGTAGTGATTTATTTGAATATAGAAAAACTTTGATTTTACATTTTCAGTTGAAATGGGATTAAATGCAAACAATGCAGCAGCCCTTAAGAAATCAGCTCTTCCAGCTTCCACTTCATCAGGGAGACTAGAGTACTTAGGAAAGGAGGGGGAGGAGCCGCCTTACTTAAAGACGTTTGCCAGTGCAAGCAGCTGTTATGTGGAAAGTCTGGATCTTTTGAATATCTTGCTCTGCAGTTGAGATCCTCCTGCTCAGCAATATTAGTAACCACCTAAACTACTGTGTGCTTTGGGAATTGATTTTAGCTGTGTTGTCATCATCGATGATATTAATGTCCATACTGATAATCTTAAAGATGCCAATGCTAAAGAACTTTTTAATATCCTGGACAACCATGGTGTCACGTTTTGAGGAGAGGAAGGACCCGAGATGCCTACTGGGGGTGTTTATCACCAGGAGAAAGGAAACCACGAGAAGGAACACAACAAGCAGCATTTACAATGACCGGACAGGAAGCACAAGACTGAGACAAACTTATATAGGGAGTCAATCAAGGAACAAACACTAGACGTACGGTGATTGGTTAACAAGGGGTAAATTACACAAGGGAAAGACTAACAAGGCTCAGGTGTGGCTGTTTAAGAGTCACTCTTGAGGGAAACACAGGGAATAGACATGCAGGGCAGGGCTGATCATGACACATGGACTCTCAGCATGTAGCACATTCAACACATAATAATGGACATACTATGGACCTGGTTATTCCCAAAGGTGTACACATTTCTCAGGTTGCAGAGACTGATGTTGCCCTGTCTGATCATTACTGTGCTTTATTTAAAAGGACCATCTGTGCTGACATGGGAGTTATAACAGATATAATCAGAAAGCAGTGTATAAATGAAAACACCTGTGAGATTTTCACCCAGGCTTTTACACCTACACCAGCTATGCCTTCATGCCCTGTCAGTGATTTGTAGGCAGTTTCAGTTCTAAAGTTAAGAAAGTAATCGATGCCATCCCCACCAAAGGACAAAGGTGTCTCTGGTAAAAAAAAAGTGCTATGGTTATCTAGCCACCTGCTCATGTCTCTCTCAGAGAAACTGGGAATGAGTGTAAGTGGTGTAACCAAGTGTTTAGAGGCATTTTAGAATGCTACAGTTATCTCCTTTATGTGGCTGGGATGCCCCCCCCCCCTTTTCCTCTCTCAGCCTGCACAGAGAGGGACGGAGGGACTCCTCATCGTGCCCCATAAATCAGCCGCTTGGCGCCTTTTGGCCAACTCTTTGTTTCAGAAGAAACCAAAGGAATGGATGTTTAAATGCTGTATTAAACCCCTGTAACATGCAAGTTTATTACCTTTTATACTTTGTCAATGTTTAATGAACAC
>JAODKM010000220.1:0-14989 GCA_026780845.1 Petrocephalus sullivani
AACGATTATTCGACTAATCGCTAAAATGCAGGAGTGTTAGTCGACTAGGAATATCTTTAGTCGGGGGCAGCCCTATTGACCACATTGTAGCAGATGAGCTACACTATTCTGCAAAAGTCTCATTTGAGGCACCCTATATAGACAATAGTATTGACACACCTCTTATTCATTTAATTCAGGTGTTTCATTCAGACACATTGCCACAGGAGTATAAAATCAAGCATCTAGCCATACAATCAGGTTTACAAAAATACGTGAAAGGGTCATTTGGAAGAGCTCAGTAAATTCAAGCATAGTACTGTCAGTAAGTCAATTCATGAAATTTCTTCCCTGCTAGATATTCCACAGTCAACTGTAAGTGGTATTCTTGGAAGCATTTAGAAAAAACAGAAACTTAGCCACAAAGCGGCAGACCACTTAAAGTAACAGAGTTGGGTTGCTGAGTGCTTAGGCATATAATGCATAAAAGTTGCCAATGCCCTGTTAACTCAATAACTGCAGAGTCCCAAGCACCCTCTAGGATTAACCCCAGCACAAAAACTGTATGCCTGGAGCGTCATTAAATGGGCTTCCAAGGCCGAGCAGCTGCATGCAGGCCCAACATCACTAAATGCAATGCCAAGTGTCGGATGGAGTGGTGTAAAGCACGCTGCCACTGGACTCTGGAGCTGTGCAAATGTGTTCTGTGGAGTGATGAATCATGCTTCTCTGTTTGGCAAACTTATGGACGAATCTGGGTTTGGCAGATGCCAGGAGAATGGTACTTGCCTGACTGCATTGTGCCAACTATAAAGTTTGGGGGATGAGGAATAATGGGATGGGGTTGTTTTTCAGGCTAGACCCCTTAGTTTTAGTGAAAGGAACTCTTAATGCTTCAGTATACCAAGACATTTTGGACAATTCTATGCTTCCAACTTTGTGGGAATCATTTGGGAAGGGCCCTTTCCTATTCCAGCATGACTATGCCCCAGTGCACAAATCGACATCCATAAAGACATGGTTCGGTAAGTTTGGTGAGGAAGAACTTGACTGACCCGCACAGTGCCATGACTTCAACCCCTTTGAAACCCTTTGGGATGAACTAAAATGGAAATTGCAAGCCAAGCGTTGACATCCAACATCAGTGCCTGACCTCACAAATGCTGTTCTGGATGAATGGGCAAAAAATCCCACAGGCACAGTTTATAAACTTGTGGAAAGGCTTCCCAGAAGAGTGGAAGCTGTTATAGCTCCGAAGGCGGGACCTAGGTTTCAAGGATCCGGCGACGGCTGGTCATAGTGCAGGCAGAATTCAGGGGGGAATAAGGTGATGGCCCACTGGTGGCTCCGGAACAAAAAAGGGGTTTATTGGGAAGTAACGAAAAACTGGGGAAAACTACAAAAGAAAATAGACCACGCGGGGTCAAATAAAAAAAAAACAGAAAGAATACTTAAGAACTGATAAAGAAAACAAAGACAACAATAAACTAAGAAAATACAAACCAGAAAACACTACACTTGAAACAGATACAATGCAACTACTCCAGAAACAATACATCTGTCATGCCCTGCCCGTTCTATCCTCCTGTGTGCCACGCCCCCTCATTACCCTCGTGTGAATCCTAGTGTTTTACTGGCTGTGTCTCATTGTGTATTAGTGATCTGGTGTATTTAGTCCGCGTTCAAGTCCGTTTCCCCAGTCCGGTCATTAACGTCTTTTGTCGTGGTGTGCTGTTCCCTGCCTGTGGTTAGAATAAATCCCTGTGTTCACTTGCAAACCTCCGTGTCCTGCTCCTGATTCCCCGCTCCGCACCTGGCACGCCCTGCCCAACGTGACAGAATGACCGGACTCAGAAAGAAGACGCCCCAGCTTACCAAGGCGGAATGCTCAGCACGCGTGCAAGAGCGCCCCCGATGCCTCCACCGTGCCGCCAGTGCTGTCTGCTAATCCCTTCCGGGGAATGCACCTGGCCCTTAAGGGGGCCAGGTACATTGGGGACGCCATGCTGCGGGTCCCCAGCATCCCCAAGGAGGTAGCTCCTGTTCCTGTTCCCGGGTCTCCTGCTCCCGTTCCTGTGTCGCCTGCTCCTGTGCTGCCGGCGCCTCCTGTTCCGGACCATGACCCCACTCCTTCCTCTTCGGAGGAGGAGCTTGACTGGGACCCCTCAGGGCTTGCCCTTATGGACCCCGGAGACTCCGTCGGGCACCTGCCTCCGCAGCCCTGCCCGCAACGGGGCAAATCCCGGTGGTGGCACCCGTCTCTCAGTTTCCCGGAAGGGACGGGGACACCTGCGTTGGGGCCAGTTCCTGCCCGCCCTGCCCCCTGGCTCGCCCTCAGCCCCTGTGGCTTGTGGGGCGCCTTCGGGTCCTCTGGCTCCTCCTCGGCGGTCGCCTATGGGGCTCCCTTCGGCGCCTCATCCGTTGTCGTCGGCCCTGCCTCTGACTTCTCTTTGGTCGCCTGTGGCGCCCCCCCTCCAACCTCCTCGGTCAGCGACGCCTTCGCCGGCTGGGGCTGCGCCGTCGCCTGCAGCAGCTATGCCTTCCTCCTCGCCTTCCGGGGTGCCCCCTTAGACTCCTTCCTCATCCCCTTCGCCCGTCCCTCCTTCTCCTTCCTCGGCCCCTCCGGGGTCCCCTCTTGCTCCGGCATCGCGGTCGCCTGCTGCCCCTGTGGCTGCCACCTCTCGCCCGTGGGGGGTCCCTCGGGCTCCCCGTTTTCCCCCGCCTTCTGCCCCTTTGCCCCCTGGTTTTGTTCCTCCTGCCTTTGTGCCCCCAGTGTCTGCTTCGTTCCCCTTTGCTCCTCCTGTGTCCTCTCCGGGTCCTTTTGTTCCTCCTGGTCCCTCTGTTCCCCCGGTGTCCCCTATTCTGCGGCCCCTGTGTTTGTTTGCCCTGCCTGTAGTGTGTCGGTTTCTGTCGTAGATGTTGCCCTTGTGCCTGTTCTGTGTGTCTGTCCTGTTCCCTGTGTCTCATTGATGTTTTTGCTTTTGTCTTCCGGGTTCCGTGTCCCCGGTCTTGTCTTGGCCCTCTTCTTAGGGGGGTTCTGTCACGCCCTGCCTGTTTGATCCTCCTGTGTGCCACGCCCCCTCGTTACCCTCGTGTGAATCCTAATGTTTTACCGGCTGTGTCTCATTGTGTATTAGTGATCTGGTGTATTTAGTCCGCGTTCAAGTCCGTTTCCCCAGTCCGGTCATTAACGTCTTTTGTCGTGGTGTGCTGTTCCCTGCCTGTGGTTAGAATAAATCCCTGTGATCGCTTGCAAACCTCCGTGTCCTGCTCTTGATTCCCCGCAGCGCACCCGGCACGCCCTGCTCAACATGACACTAGGGCTGGGTGATGAAACAATAAGAATAATTATCGTTATATAATTTCCATCAGTGTCGATATGCCTGACATTCCATATGCTTTCTGCCGATAAAGAGTAGCTTTTAACTATAGCTTTACGATTAATCATCTGTTTTAACTCAGGAGTAAAAATCAGCCTTTAAACTGGAAAAAAAACAATGACATTCATCTTGATAATTATCTATATCGACTGATATTAATTAAAAGCAGAACACGCTTGTGTTCTCTGGAGCTCTCCTTAGCGGAGTATCTCTACATTCCTATTCTGACTGGTTGCTGCCAAACCACTTCATAGCTCATTACTATGAAGTTGGCGAGCTAGGGTTGTGTTTCACAAAAGGTCATGTTAGCAAACTTACATAGTTGGACTATGATTGGATTCCAACTATGTAAGTTGGTAACGTAGTTAGCAATTATGCTTTTGGGGAACATAACCCAGGCTTCAGCTTCATTTTGACACTCGCAATGGCCAAATCGTGCCGCTGCTCGCCACCTGCCGACGCGCCCTCCCATATTGTGAAATTTTGAGAACCACTGTTCTAGGTGAACTCTCTTGTTGTGTACCCAGAGTGTAGATTGGGCCGGAGCCCTCCGAAGCACAGCTCCGCCTCCTCACCTCAGCAATACAGCCAGCCAGAGCTGAGCTCCCTCTGCTTGAGTATTTATAATAATATAATACTTTTATGCATTTTTATCTCTTTCTAAAAAATACCATTATATCAGACTTCGTGAATAATTATATAGACAACATTAAATTATACACTGAACAAAAATATAAACGCAACACTCTTGTTAAAGACTTTAACAAGTGCTGTCTCAGTGCTGTGATGTGGTCGAAAACCAGACAGAAAAGCATTGAAGTAGCTGTTCTGCACCATGAAAGAACTAAGTTGCTGAAAAACAACCCTTTCAATGATTTTTCCTAGGAAAGGTAAGTTAGGTAGTTACTTATTAAAGAGGCATCTAGGTTGGGCTTCTTTAAAAGAGGTTTGATAACTGCTGTCTTCAGGGCCCTTGGAAAAAGGCCTGAATGTAGAGAACTATTAATTATTTGCAGCACTTCTGATGCTATACAGTTAAATACATCTTTAAAGAAGCTTGTAGGTAGAGTGTCGAGGGAGCAAGTAGTAGGTTTAAGGTGCTGAACAATTTCTGTCAAGGTTTCTTTATCTAGGAGTTGAAAATGTGGTAAGTTAACTAAAGTAGTCTTTAGTTAAACTTACTTTGTTTAGGTAAGTAGGAACTTTTGGTGCCATCTCATAGCAACTCGTTAAGGTCTTTTATCTGCATCTGTAGCTTGTTGGAGATATCCCTGAGAGGCGAGGTTTGGGGGGGGGGTGAGTAATCCCCATAAAAACCAATCCTTCGTAAACTGTCAACCGCCTGCACGTTGTCAATCATCACCATAATCCACACTCATCAATGCCCAAATCTTACCATATATGGAAAAAAGAAAAAAAAAGTGGTGATCAAGGTTCTTTTAGCTATGAAGCCCCAGAAGGGACATGGAGGGAGGAAAAGAAATTATGGTTAAAAAAAAGACGGTCTTTTGCAAGATTGCGCAAAGATTTTGCAGGATCTCACGAAAGTCCATTTTTGTTTGAAACCGTCGATAGTTTTGTGCAAATGACATTCATCTAGCATTTGCACACACTATACGCTTGGTCCTCAGCATATGTAAGATCTGCTTTGTAACAAACCCCACTCCCTTACAATACAAAAAAAAAACAGAGCCGTTAACAGAAAAAAAGAGGGAAGGGACCACCACCGATGTCCTTTACTTTTCATATGCACACATTCACACATTCACCCCCCCCAGTCCATGCATCCATCCATCCATTTTCCAAACCACTTATCACGGGTGGGGGGGGGGGGCGGCGAGTCTATCCCGGCAGCCACAGGCACAAATGAACTATTTGCAGCACTTCTGATAACGATGATAATAATGATTATTACAATGACACATCATGCACATTTCTGAAAACTGTAACCACATTCCTTCCTTTTATTTTGCCTCCTAAGTTGCATCCTATTGGATGTTAACCGTTACAGTACTTCATGCCAAGAGTTTAAAATCACGTGATCTGTGTAAGTCTTTTGATAATGTTTCCAAGAAAAAATGACTCGCCTACTGACACACCTTCATAGATTATGTATGATTGTGATAATGTAGTTGGAGGCAGCATGAAGCGTGGTGTCCAGTTACAGTACTGTGCAGTCAAAGAAAATGTTTCAAGCTATTTATCTGGGTAGTAAATGTAGACTTGATCTGAAAAAACACACTATTTCACATTAGAAAATACGCAAATTCAGAATAACATAATAAAATTAATAAGAATATCTTCTGTTTGCCAAAAAGTTACTGATACCTTATTTGATGACTAGAAGAACACAGCTTCAGTTTCTAAACTTCCCCTCAAGGACACCCCAGCCAAACCATTTCATAGCTCATTACTATGAAGTTGACCAGCTGGGGGTGTAAAATTTCACCACCAGCTCAATTATTCAATTAACTGTATTAGTTAACTCAATAAGGTATTGTTCAGCATGGTGTGCTAGTGGCTGAGTAAAAAATAAATGGGTGTATTGGATAGTTACTGCAAATTCTATGGTGACTTTAGGAGAGGTTTTGAAATGGCTAAGCTAACACACTGACAGACATATCATAGTTTTACACCAACGTGGATATCATTCACATATCATTTTCTTTGACTCCCTAAGACTTTTGCGCAGTGCTGTGAATATCATCAAGTTTCTCACTTATTAATTTTAAGATGTCAATCTACATTGTTGCATTAATAACAGTTATGCCAATATTTTTACCATCATTATTGGCTGCTGCATGGCAATGACTGACCTGCTCGTTGCAGTGTCCCAGGCGGATTTTTTTGTTACCCTGCACTTTCCTACAGCCTCTGCCCAAAACCGTCGCACTGAAACATTGCCTAATTGCCTCTGCCCTGAGTGGAACGAGACCTTCCATTTCAGAGTACATAATAATGCCAATCCCCTGTCCACCCGCCTTTGGCAAATTTTAATCTTTGGGGGACCCCCCCAGTTTTATCATTACTCAACTCATAACTGAGGAAAATGTAACAATAGTTCTGTATAGCCAAAATTAGTTGTAATATTAAATATTTTTACAGCATGTTTGCTGGTATGTTTGCTACAGTCTAGTAAATAGAAAATGATGGGTGTTTCAGGGCAAGAGATATCCAGGCCAGAAGTTCAAGGATAGAATACAAGGCATTTCTTTGTGCAAAACAAGTCTTTCGTATTGGCTGCGTGCAGATGAAAATAACTAAAATGCTCAATGTGTCAGGACAAAGGACAGAACCAGGATGTCGGATGCTCTCCCCCTGGATGGGGTCTTTATTTTGCCCACCAAACAAGGAGTGGCACTCGCAGAGTAGCGCAGCGAAAGCAAGGGTCAGGGGACAAACTGAGGAACTGAGCTCTGGACTGGGAAGTGGGGGTGGCGCTCAAATCTGGGTTCACCGGAGACGTGGGAGGACGGGAACACCGAGGAGTTCCGGCGTTTCTAAGGCACGGTGGGCTCTGCGAGCCAGAACAAGACGGACTGCAGCAGGTAAGATGGAGGCAGTGTCTCTGCGGGATCGGGGTCTAACTAAGGCTGTGAGATAGAGAAAAGACCTTTGTACCTCGGAGGAGAGCGGTGAGTGGGGCGGCCATGGAGCTAAAACCTCGAATAAAACGCCGGTAAAAGTTAGCAAAACCAAGGAACCATTGGTGGAGCGATGCTGAGGCCACTCCTTAACCACTCTTACCTTCTCCTTGTCCATCCCTAGTGGTTCTCCTGAAGCCCTGGAGAACCCGGTGGACGTGGTCAACATGGTCGCCTCGGGAGTGGGAATAGATCAGTATATTGTTGATGTAAACAATGACGAACCAGTTCAACATGTCCCTAAAGATGTTGCTCATAAAGCTCTGGAAGATGGACGGGCTGTTCGCTAATCCATAAGGCATCACTAGGTAATCAAACTGACCCATGCTGGTGATGAAGGCAGTCTTCCACTTGTCGCCGGATTGGATGTGAATCAAGTTGTATGCGCTGTGGAGGTCCAGCCGGGTAAAGAAGCGGGCCTCACGCAGTTACTCCAGCACCGAAGGGATCAGAGGTAGGGGCTCCCTCCACTTCTGCATAATGGTGTTCAATGCCCTGAAATTGATACAAGGTCGGAGCACCCGTCCTTCTTCTTGACAAAGAAGAAGCAGCATGAGACAGGAGAGGTGGAGGGTCAAATGATGCCCGGGCAAGTGCCCCACGGATGTAGGTCCTCATCGCCTCTTCCTCTAGTGTAGATAGGGTGTAGAGCCGTGCCTTGGGCCAGGTGGCTCCCTCCTCCAGCTTGATGACACAGTCCGACTCCTGGTGGAGAGGCAGGGCAAAAGCCCAATCTTGGCTGAACACCTCAGCAAAGTCCTGATACTCCTTCGAGATCTGTGCACTTCCTTCCGGCTCCGGGCTGTCGACTGTGGACACCTGGCAGGGAACAGATAGACACTGGACAAACATGACGCACAGCTCTCCCATCCTCCAGTCGATGTGGGGGTTGCAGAGGTGGACATTTCAGGTCCAGAAAGTAAAAATCCAGACCAGAATTTTGTTTCAACCTACTAGTTGAGTATAAAGAATCCCAGGCACATAGTACTCAGCTGGTTGGTTGAAACAAAATCCTGTTTAGGGTTTTTACTTTCTGGACCTGAAATGTCCACCTCTGGGGGGTTGTGGACCTGCAGCCATGGATGCCCAAGAATGGCACCATCTCGGACCGCCGGGAGCACCTGGAACCACTTCGTTTCCCAGTGTAGAACGCCTACCTGTATCTGGATTGGGAGGGTCTGGTGCATCACCTGGCCTCCCAAAAGGGGATCCATATCCCGGACCGATAGGGGGGCAGACAAAGGGTGCAGTGGGATCAAATGATGGTGAACTAACCCACCTTCTATGAAACTCCCCACATCCCTGGAGTACACCAGGGCGTTAAGCCGCAGCTCTCCCACCAGCCAGGACACAGTCATGGGAACACAAACTTTCTTAGAAGAGATGGAGAGAGGACGCAGCACACCCACCTGGGACGTCGTCGGGTGAAGGGGGCAGCAGTGCACAAGATAGCCAGTTCCTCCACAGTACATGCAAAGCCCTGCCCTCTGTCGGCATTGACGTTCCACCGGATCTAGCGGTACTTGACCAACCTGTATCAGTTTGGTGTCAGCAGACAAAGCGCGGATGCGCACGAGATTATCCAGCGTGGATGATATCCTCAAAAGTGCGCACCTCTCCTCGGCAGGCGATCTCCACTTGCAGGTCGGGGTGAAGGGCCTGGCGATAAAGGACCTGCAGGCAAGGCGAGGGTGCGGAACTCCAATGTGAAGTCAGGTGCTGGGCGGTTTCCCTTCTGCAGGTTCGAGGAGGTGATCTCCCAAGCTGTGGTCCACCGCGGGGTGATCGAATGCAGCGGCAAAGGTGGTCTCGAAAGTGGCCGCCGATTCCAGTACCTTGCTCTTCTTGGTCCACAGGGCGGTTGCCCATGCTCTGGCCCAACCAGTCAACAAGCAGATGAAAAAATGCACCCTGCTCTGGTCGTCTGGGAACATGTCAGGGTGGTGGTCGATATACAGACCGCACTGCATAAGGACGGTGCGGCACTGGTCCTGGTTCGGGAGCGTCGATCGGAACTCTGGACGCCGCCTGGGGTGGAGACAGTGGGAGGGAAGTGGCTGCCGCAATGCATTGTTGTAGACGCTCGACCAGCTGTCCCAGCTGGTCTATATGATGGAGCACGTCCTGCAGCTGCGTCCACACCAGAATCCATGTCAGTGACGTATTCTGTCAGGACAAAGGACAGAACCAGAATATCTGATGTTCTCCCCCTGGACGGGATCTTTATTTTGCCCACCAAACAACAAGTGGCGCATGCAGAGTGGCGCAGGGAAAGCAAGGGTCGGGGGCAAACTAAGGAATTGACTGGGAAGCAGTGCTGTTTTTTTATTTTTAATGTAGGTAGATCATTTTTACCTAGTCATTTTAAAAGTAACTCGCAAGCCGAAAAAGTGTGGGCACCCCTGGCCTAAAACATGGTGTAGGCTATCAGTAGGCTAACTATGGCACGCCATCTTAAAGTATACACATGGTAGGAGCAGCCAAGGTGGGCACCTGGGTTCTGCAAATGCCTTAGTAAAACATTTATAAAAAAGAGAAATTCAAAAAAGGTGTGATTAAAAAACAGTGAGCAAACTTTTGTTTGTAGTTTTCAACAGTTCACAAATATTATTTTGTTAATGAATATTATGTACAGCACTGTGCATTTGTCTAATCTGATTACTCAGTGGGTTGTTCATTACATAATGATTAAGGCATGACAAGCTGTACATTATGTTTTTAAACGCACGGCTGCGGAGGTGAAGAATCTCCCAGGAGTGTGTTTAAAAATATATACTGTATGGCTTGGAGTGCATTAGCCGGCTTATAGAGGTTCACATAGAGGTTAGGTTAGGTTAGGTAATACTTTCTTGTCCCAAAGGGGCAATTTGTGGAACAGCAACCAGCAGCACAACAAATAAAACCAAGAAAAACGAATATTCAGATGTAGCCACTTCAATTTTCCCCTCCCAACCAGAAGCCTGCCTGCCAGTTTCCAGCCAAAAGCCAGCCAATGGGAGTGACCCCCCTCCTTCTTGGGGTTTGCCTAAATTGATCTCTAAACCCGCCCATTCATTCACTTGCAGGGTATTACCATGAAATGGCGCTTTCTTTACAAAAACACATTTCAGTCGTGGTCAGAAGTTTACATACACAAGACAAACAGGCATCAGTCAGAAGACTTTGGTAGCCATCAGCAAGCTTCTGGCATAATTGTGGCTGGAGATTTGACCACTCATCCTGGCAAAATTGGTAGTTAATTTAAATTTGTTGGTTTCCTGGCTTGGCTTTTAAGGATAACCCACACATTTTCAATAGGGTTGAGTTCAGGGCATTGGGAAGGCCATTTCAGGTTAATGTTAGCCAGCTTTATCCATTCCCAAAAAAGTTTTGATGAGTGTTTGGGATCATTGTCCTGCCTGAACACCCAACTGTGTCAAGTTTTCAGCCATAGAGCATTTGATTTTGGGATGAAGTTGATGAATTTGGAGGTTTTTGGGAATTGATGACACATGATTACTACTTACAGAGAACACAGAAACACGCAGGTAACTGGCACAGGTAACTGGTATCAGGGCACACACAGGTAAACACACTTACATAAACTGAAGACACAGCCCAAGTATTTACAACACCAAAAATAACAGAGCTATGTACGTGGCTAGCGAGGATGCCGGGACATGCTAACATGTGATGTCTGCCTCTGCCTTCAACCAGCTTGGCATCCTGATCAGGAGTGACAACTTATTGTTATAATTTTTTACAATATCTCAGGACCTCTGAAAACAGGTTCTGAAAAGTATATGTTTAAAGTTGATTTTAACAAAATATAGAATAATCACGCACTAAATGGTCTCAGATTATTGGTGCTGAGTTTGTGCTGAATAAAAGTATTTGTAGTACTTTGGAATAAATGTTTTTTATATAGGTGAAATATTTTAAAATGTCGAGGCATGTCAGACTACCTCGAAAGTGTCTGAGAGGCCTCAGACTCCTTAGGATTAAATACTTATTATACTATGTCTTTTATGTTCGTCTTTTTACAGTATGTCTGCAGCTATGACAAAAAATCCCAATCTATCTATCTAGTGCCCTTTCATTATTCCATCCTCTTTGTGCAATGTACCAATGTAAAATACAGCCAGCAAAACAGCATGATACTACTACCACCATGCTTTCTGATTAAAGAGGGCTGCTCAGTGATAATTACACTTTTTAAGCACTTTAGTGCTGTTTGAGTCAACTTCATAAGCTGTGTACAGTGGTCCCTCGTTAATCGCAGAGCTAGTAATGAGGTGAATTGGTTAAATAATGATGCAATTTGAAACAGGTGATGTCAACAGGTGATTGTAAATATGATTTGGTACAAAAGCAGCATCCAAGAAAGGTCTAGTCCTTTAGGAGCAAAGATGGGCCGAGGATCGCCAGTTTGCCAACAAATACGTGAGAAAATTATTGAAATGTTTAAAAACAATGTTCCTCAAAGAAATATAGGAAGAGATTTTGATATCTTCCATACTGTCCCAACTTTTTCAGATTTGGGGTTGTAAATATTGTTCTCATTTTCACATGCTGCAAACTGGAGATGTGTACTTTGCAAGTCATCAACTCTAAACTGAATTGGTCTGGGCACGTCTGGCCATGTCTGTCTCTGTTTTGTGTACTCAGGGGATGTGTGAAGAGATATGCCCCCGATTAAAGCTCTGGGTTGGGGGAGGAGCTTGCAGTCAGTGGGCTGTTGCCTGACAGAGTTATCATGCGTTCCATTATCCTCGGAACTTTGAGTTTCGAGGCCGGAAGTGACGACATGCGTGCTCCCGTTTCTCGAAAATCCGAGAAATATCTCGGAGCAGCCCAGAGTACCCTGAGTTTCGTATTCAAGATGGCTGTTCAGTGGTGCTGTGATATTTTAAATTTTTTAAGCACTTTAGTGCTGTTTGAGTCAACTTCGTAAGCTGTGTACACCATACAGTGTTACTGTAGTCGATAGATGTGTTGCTACGGTGAACGGCATACGCCGTTTCGTACTCCGAAACAGCTAGCACAAGAGCTACTTTCTTGGAGGCTTCCATCTTGGATCCGAGTTCGGCAAGTGGAATGCATCTGACTCGGTTTTCCCCGAGTTTTAAGCGGATGTGACGTTATTCCGAGTTCTGACCTCCGAGGATAATCGAACGCACGATTAGTGAGCTGACAGTGTGTTTATGACTTCAGTTTTGGCACTAGTTATAGTTTTATAATCTTATATTGTAAACTGGGAGGCGACCGACCCTAACACCACAGATGCTTTAATCATGACCAGAGCATCTTATAATTTTGTGAAAATTATTATTTTTTTCTTATTTTGTTTAAATAGAAGTTCCTGACACATACAGAAAGCCTTGATGCGAAAAAAAATAAAAATATGTGGTACTTTTATGCATTTAAAACTTAAAAATGGGTCGGTGCTGACCCTAGCACAAGAAGGAGGCTAGGCTCTTCTCTGTTCTGGCACATAGTTGGCAGAACGAACTCCTCCTATATGTTCAAACAGCTGAGTCATTGGGTGTCTTCAAACAACGCCTAAAAACATACCTCTTTCAGAAATACCTGGATTAGCACTTCTGGTACTTCTCTCTTAAAAGAAAACCCTGTATTTTCCCAACAGAATATTAGACAGATGGTATTCATAGCCTGGGTTTTATTGTACCAGTATCAGATAATATTCACTAATGGAGTCTTAAAGCACTTATGTAAGTCACTCTGGCTAAGGACGTCTGCCAAATGCTGTAAATGTAAAACCTTGCCCTGAATCTGTGTGAACACTTAATGTACACTTGTGTCTGTTTCAAGTCTTTGTTATTTCTTGGTTAACTTTCCTGTCTTTGTCTCGACCAACTGTGGTCTCATATGTTTCAATTTTTTTTTATGTTAAGCTTCAAATGAAGCTCAATAATGAGCTTGATGGCTGCATAGTGGACCATAAATCGTGCCCAGATATCATAGTGTGTCTGCTGTCATGCCCTGCCCGACTGCTACTCCTGTGTGCCACACCCTCTCATTTCCCTCGTGCGAATCCTCCCGTCCTCAGCTGTTTCGTGTCTGCAGTCCACGTTTGAGTGTATTTAGTCCGCCCTAGTTCTGTCTCCCCTGTCGGTTTTTGTTGATGTCTATGGACGTTCGCGTCACGTTGGCTTATGTGTTTACCCTGTTCTCCCCAAAAAAACCTACAGCTGCATCTATGGGTCGTAAATCCCGCACCCGGCGTGACAGAAAAACCGACCCAACAAAGCGACCCAGCGGCTGTGACCAGGTTCCTGCGCTGCCTCCCTACCTGCAGGATGCCTGGCTCTGGCAGCGGAGGGTTGAGCTAGAGGAGGCCGATCCTCCTCCGCTTCTCTCCGAACCGCCAGCTCCCCGCGACCGAAGAGACGCCACCAGCTCCTCGGGTCCAGTCAGGCAAGACCTTTGGGACCGCCTCGAGGTGCTGCTCTGGAGCCTTGACCTCCGGGAAGCCCACCCGCTGATCCCAGTGATCGACCGGTTGGGGGATGAACTATTGTCGATTCCCCCGGGAGCCCCAGCGGAACAGTGGCAGCAGCTGGAAGGCCGCCTCTCGCGGGTTGAGGAGGAGGTCCGGGAAGCCCAGTACCGGCTGCGGCAGGCACCGCTGACCCGGACTGCAGGGGTCCTTCTGGGGTGCTCCGCCTCCTCCCCCGAGCTCTACGTGGGCTCCGTCTCCCTCTTCGCGGGCGACACCCCGGTGCACCAGGGGTGTGCGTCTCCTCGGCGGAAGAGACGCCCAGAAGATGGTGCCGCCGCGCCCCTGATCCGTTCGGGAGAAGACGCCGCGGTGCCTCCTGTCTCCGTGCTGCCGGCGCTTCCGCCTGTTCCCATGCTGCCGGCTCCTATATCGCCGCCTGCTCCGGGTGAGACCGCCGCTGCGCCCCCGGCTGCTCCGGATGAGACTGCCGCTGCGCCCCCGGTTCCCGGTGAAGACGCCACTGCCGCCCCCCCGTCCGTTTCGTGGGGGGAAGACGCCACTGCTGCGCCCCCGACGGCTTCGGGAGAGGAAGTGGCAGCCCCTCCGGCACTTCCTGTTCCCGCTCCGGCGCTTCCTGTTCCCGCTCCGGCGCCTCCGCCCGTTCCTGTCCCGGCGCCTCCGCCTGTTCCCGTTCCTGTGTCACCTGCACCGCCCGACCCTCCTGACTCCACTGCCTCCTCCTCCGAGGAGGAGGATCTTGACTGGGACCCCTCTGGGTTGGCCCTGATTGGCCCCGGAGACTCTGTGGGGAAGGGGACTCCACCTTGCCCGTCCGAGGGGCAAGACCCTGCGGTGGCCCCGCGTCTCTAGATCCCGGAAAGGGCGGGGTCACCTACGGCGGGGCCGATTCCCGCCCGCCCTGCCCCCTGGTTCGCCCTCGGTTGCCCTGTTGGGGGCTCGTGGGGCACCTGCAGTCCCTCCGGCTCCTGTTTGGCGGTCGCCTGTGGGTCCCCCGCCGCTGCCTCCTCCGTCGCCGGTGCTCCGGCCTCCGACGCCTCGTCGGTCGCCTGCGGCGCCCCCCCTCCAACCTCCTCGGTCGGCGACGCCTTCGCCGGCTGTGGCTGCCCCGTCGCCTGCGGCGGCTGTTCCTCCCTCCTCGCCTTCCTTGGTGCCCCCTTCGTCTTCCTCCTCCTCCCCTTCGCCCGTCCCTCCTTCTCCCTCGTCGGCCCCTTTGAGGTCCCCTCCTGCTCCTGCCTCCCAGTCGCCTGCTGCCCCTGCGGCTGCCGCCCCTCGCCGGGGTGGGCTCCCTCGGGCTCCCCGTGTTCCCCTGGCCCCGGGTTGTGCCCATCCTGGTTTTGTTCCCCCGGTGTCCGCGTTTGGTCCCTTTGTGCATCCTGGTCCCTTTGTGCCTCCTGGTCCCTTTGTGCCTCCTGGTCCCTCTGTTTTGCTTCCCCTGCGTCTGCTTGCCTCTCGATGAGCTTCAGGAGGTAGTCACCTGAAATGGTTTTCACTTCACAGGTGTGCCTTATCGAGAGAATGCCAAG
>JAODKM010000221.1:0-14978 GCA_026780845.1 Petrocephalus sullivani
AACGTGCCGAGTACACAAAAATAAGTTATTACTTTTGTTATAACGGAACTTTAATATTTTTATTCAAGAATTTTAATTCGATAATTTTACTGCTACTTACCAAAAGAACTCCCGCCTGAACCACGTATGAACTAAAAACAAAGGCGAGTCGAATCGAAGTTGCTCTTGGGAGGCCGAAAAATAACACATGGTTCTTTTTGATTAATGGGCTTTTTGGTGCCACTCTCCTATACAGGACAGTTTGTCGAGCTCATGCTATGGCTGACTGGTGCACTTTTACTTTATTCTCAGCTAATGAACTCTGTAGCTCCTTCAAAGTGACCTTTGGGCTGTCTTTGGCTTCTCTCATGGCTCCTGTTCATTTAAGTCCTTGTCTAGGAAGTCTGGATGGTCTGATTAAACTTCCACTTCTTCATAACTAAACCCACTGGGACCTGGATATCATTTTGCACCCATTTCCTAATTCATGCATTTATTTTATCTTCTGTCTAACTTATTTGGTATTTTGTTTGCTCTACACAGCTGTCCTTCTGTTTCACAGCCTGTGCTTGAACCTTAACTGGGGGACTTCACCCAGAAAATATGACAGTCAGTTGGCAGTGCCATCACTGTGGCAATTATTTTTCATCAGTGTAAACCTACAGCTTCTACATTATAAATTAATTACTTTTAAGTTTCTAGAGCTATAGATTAAAATATTACAGAAAGCTACATTTCATTTCAGGACTCGTGATTCAGAAAAATGAGAGAATTGATCTATGTTTCGAATACTTTTACAAGGCCCTATATATTGTGACTGACAACAACATACTGTATAGCACAAAAGCAAAGCAAAATCAAAGAAAAACAGACTTTGTTGCTGATATGCAATTCTTCAACAACAAACTGATGAGCTCTGCAAATTTGTTTAACAGAAAATCCCACCATGTAACAATATTGTCAACTTACAAAATGATCTTCAAAATAAACTGAAGACCACCTCCAAGATACTGCATTTAGATAAAAGACTAAGCACTTTGTTTGAACATCATACGCACCCAGTTACAAAATGTATACCTGTGTCTGTTTGCTGTTCCACCCAAAGCAGGTCTTGCATGCAGTCTGACCTAAAGAATATGCAGAGTTTCACCGCAGACGCTAGTCATTCACCACAAAGTGAATCCGCCCACGAGACCAGTTTCATAAAAAACAGACAAGCACATGACCACACTCAACGGCTTTTCTGTATTACCCACCACACATGGATATAGCCTTACTCTCTGTCGTGGCATTACACAGTGCAGTTGACCTTTCGTCAGGTCAGCTGGTCCTTCCTGTTTGAAACTAAATACACATATGGGGGCTGGAACACTCCATCTGTATCAAAAAATAATAGATACAATTTTTTTAAATCTACACTTATGCTTAATGCTGCTAAAAATAATATATGATTGTACTACTGCACTCTTGTTCCATATTCAGCAATGTACTGTATATCCATATTACATATATTATTTTGTTTTTACTGTCAAAGAGCAGTTCAGGAAGCATGAGGAATCATTTTCACATGTGAACTGGCGACCACGGAGTCTTGACCTTAACCCCATTAGAAGTCTATGGGATGTTCTGAAGAAGTCTTTATGCAGTGGTTCAACTCACCTATCAGCAATACAAGACCTCTGTGAAAAATGACTGCAAATCAGGATGAAAAAGTGTCGAGATGTTGCAAAAGCACATGGAAACAATGCATGGACCAATGTGGTTCAACAAGATATTAAAGTGTGCGCCTGTTTTTTTGGCTGGGCAGTGTATAATGACAATATAATAAGTTATTCTATTCTATTCAATTCCATTCTATGAACATCTCCATGTTGCCTTCCATTGGTGGAACGACCAAGGCCTGGTTTCCCAAAACCTTCTTATCGCTAAGTAGTTCTTAAGTTGTTCCTTAACCTCTCTCTTAACGTTATGGAGCGATTCCCGAAGCGTTCGTACACGAAGTATATCTTAGGTAAGTCACACGTTCGTAAGGTTGGTCCGGACCACTCTTAAGAGTCTTCTTAGCGCGCTAACAGTGTGCGTTATCGGGAAACCGGGCCCAAATCATTTATCTATTTCAGGAGTGCCTCACTGCAATTCCACACACCACAGAAAATGCACAGGTGCCCTGTATCTGCTATGGGCCCACAAAAGAATCCCACCCCTGGAATAATTACTGCTGATATAAACAGTTGAGTTTTTAGATAGAGCCCTAGCTCCTTGCCCACCCATAAACAGGCTATTGATTTGACACAGAATGAGGACACAATTAACTGGAGTGCAGTCTTTAGCTGTCAGTTCTTGTGTTCTGCAGGTGAACTGCAGGTGATGTGGAGTTCATTTCACTCAACAGAGTCATCTTCTTATATGGTTAACTAATTCATTCGCTGTTATGCTCGCCAGTGCTAGACTGTCAGACCTATATATCCATGTTTTCCGGACCTGTCCTCTGGCAAATTCCTTCAGGATTCCTTCAGCATTGGTACTGCAAATCCATACCCACAACACCCCTACTTCAGATTAACTCTAGGGGAAACTCACACTTGAACCTCCAAATTTCCATCTATCCATCTCCCTCTACGCAACTTCCAACCGCTGGTTACGAGGAGGCCTGGAACACATCCCAGGCAACACAGAGTGCAAGGCTGGGGAACACCCTCCCACACACAAACACACATTACGGTCAGTGTGTTTCTTTTGCTAGGACAAAACATTGCTAGTGGTAGCCACATTCAGCAATCACTTAATAGCATGAAGAAATTTCATATGGGTGGCACCAGAGCTAAAGAAATAACTAGTAAAATAATGTAAATTACAATCACTCCATTTTCTGTACTGGTGACCAAGCGATTTCATAGTCTCAATCACCATTTGGATCCCATCTGAAGTCCACCATTAAGTTACTTTCACTTTAATAATTCTTTTAATTTATTTTAAATTATGCTCTTCTCTTTTTTCTGGTTCCCTTTATTTTTATTTCAATTTCTGTTTTCAAATGTATTATATTGTATTATTATTTTATTCATATATATTTTACCATTATTCATGTTATTTCATTAATATATTTTACTATGTATGGCTATGCATGTAGCATTTATTAATTCTTTCTAAACTGAAAAGTGTTTTATGTCAACTCCTGTTGTTTTTAAATGTGCTATATAAATAAATTACTTGACTTGACTCCCAAGTCAGCACTACTTTGCTGATGCATTATATGATGCAGTTACTACAAACATTAACATTAACATTAGTTTCACAGTTGATTTGTGGAGTTTAGCCCCATGAGCGTGAGAAAAGAATGACGTGCTGGGGAGGCTCCAGCTCTCACCTGGGGACCATCACTTCCTATACTTCTGAATGTTGGTGAAGTGAAACATTTCAAAGTAAAATGTGCGCATAGTGCTACATGACAATCCTCGGAGCATAGGAAAAAGCTACGGAAGAATGTGGCATTAAAAGTTGAGGCTACATGGCTCACAGCACCTTGCCTCAGACATCTCGAAACAAAACTTTGTCTGAAGCTGCAAATCGAAATCCAAGAATTGTGGAGGTAAAGGTTTCTTCTTTAGCTTGTAATAATAATATAATAACATAATAACAATAATAATTGTTATTATTAGTATTATTATCGGTTGACACCCTGTCCAGGTCATTCTCTGACTTGCATCCATTACAAACACTAGCCCGCTGCTTATTAATGTTTTAAACAAACACGTTTAAACACGAACTGAATGTTTTTAACTGTAGTAGCATGTGGCTGATTATGACCTAAAGACATGCTTTCACGTTTTCCACATAAAGACATCAGCATGAAGAATTCGGTACTGATGCACTCCGCAGTGTCGGTTTGCCTGCAGCTGTTAAGTGGGTTTTTGTTTAAGACTTGTAGTGTTTTTGATGTAGTAAGAGGCTAGGCATTATTTTTTTCAGACCATCAGATAGCAGGCAGTTTAGGTTTATGGCAAATGCGACTGTAAAGGCCAGGGAGTTTAAAATAAAAGGTATTGTTCATCTCTCTTTCACATGTTTTTACTCTGTTGTTTGATCTGTTTTATTAATAATAATCGCAGAAAAAATGGATACAATTCAAACCAAGAGTTCAGGGCAGGATTCAAATTACACAGTAGCTTTTGGGGAAGCCCTATTTTCCGGTGTGCACCACTTCCCAAGTCACATGCAGTCGCATGCATTTACTGTAAGTGCACAGCGGTGCGGTCAACAACAGGGTTACCGCGAAAAACATTCAACTATTACTACTGCAGGCAGTTAATAACGTCAGCAACATTTCATATAGGTACAAAAACAAGAATATAAGAAAAATGCAAGAAGTTTAAAAGCCTAATCAGGGCAAACAAAATCACAAAGCAGAGAGATACAGGTAAAATCTTTCTGCTTTAAATAAACACCCAATCAAAAACAACACATTATTTGAACAAAAAATCTGAGCATTATTTAGCTAATTTGTTTTTAACCACAGCTCCCTCTCTCTCTCCCTCTGTCCCTCTCTGGATCCCTGCAGCTCGTAGCTCCCCCTCTCTCTCCCACTGTCCCTCTCTGTTACTCTGTGGCTCGTAGCTCCCTCTCTCTCTCTCTCTTTCCCTCTCTGTCTCTCTGCGGCTCGTAGCTCCTTCTCTCACTCCCTCTGTCCCTCTCTGTCTCTCTGTGGCTCACAGCTCCCTCTCTCTCTCCCTCTGTCCCTCTCTGTCTCCCTGTGGCTCGTAGCTCCCTCTCTCACTCCCTCTAGCAGCTCGTAGTTCCCTCTTTCTCTCCCTCTGTCCCATTCTGTGTTCTTTTTGAGCTCCTGCACTTCAGAGTTACAAATTAAACACTGGATCAGGTCAATGTATAGAAGTAATGCAGTTGTAATTCATTTAGATTACACATTTCAAGTAATGCAAATGATTTTGTTTTTGATAACATCTTTAGCCATGTAATTTGAAATTTGTACAAGATTACTTTTGTGAATTAATCTATCCACCCCTGAATAGGTTTGGGTACCGTTTGGCTTTAATTCGATACCAGTGCCAAATTGATACTCCTAAAATCGAGCTCGCAATTTTAAAATGGTGCTGGTTCCTAAAAGGTTCTCAAAATGGTACTTAAAAAAAAAAAACACACAGCAGACGTTCAATTACATTATTAATGTATATTTAGATCCATGGCTTTATTGATTATAACTGATATTTTATTAGATTAATCATATGTACATTAGATATGATTTTATTACATTATTGACGTATATCCAGGTTTTTGCTATGGAGCTAAATATGTTATTTGTATAAATATGTTATATACATTGTACCCAATAAAACATGTCGCTTTCAAACTAAATATACGGTTATAATCAACAAGACATGTCGCTACCGAGCCAAATATATGTCAATAATCTCATAAAACGTGTCGGTTATAATGGATAAAACACATCGATGACGAACTAAATATATCTTATCTAATGAAACATGTCTATTGTGCTATCAAGGTACATGTAAACACGATTTCTCAATAATAATGGATGAAAACACACTTTGAAACATGGGTTTCCACACCTGAATTGTGTGGTATGTATCATATGCGCTGTTAACAGTAAACACCACATATTTCAGTGGCACCGAAATTCACGGTGTCATTTGGTCCTGTTACTACCGTTCACGTTGGCACCGGTTATACACTAGAACCGAGTTTCAGTTCCCAACCCTAATCCTCTTGCTGCTGCAAATGTAAATTGCATTAAAAGGCTGAGCTAACTTGATAAATTTAAACCTTTCACCCAGCTCCGTATGTCCTGCTCAGCTTCTGTGCGCCGCCACTGTGAAAGTACCGAAATTTGGCACCGTTTCATTTGACACAAAACGATACCCAGTAGTACCGACATCATTCGGTCAGTACCTATAAAAGTACCGACCTCAGTACCCAACCCTACCACTGACTACTTATAAAGATTCCATCTTTATATAGAGCCATGCAGAGTTAAGAGGCCTTGCCAATGCGTGAAGCATGATAAGCCGGGCTCAGGCTTCCCGGGCATAGCCAGACGGTAAATCTCTAGCTCAGCTGCATCACCAGTTGCTGCCATGTGGTGCCCAGCAGCAGATCACAGACTGCCGATCTACTGTGTTAGGTAAGTTCTGCTTTTCTCGTCTCTTTGATCTTAACACAATGCGACTTTTACTGTTAGCAGAAAGGCACTCGTGTGCTCTTCAGCAGTAATACTGACTTGACGTCATCCTATATACAGTTACTAAAAGAGGCCTGTCACGTGGCTGTACTTCTGCTCCATCACAGGCCTAGTCACTCGAAGCACGCAGAGCGTGCAGAGGATTAACTTCATTGGGACGTGTCCAATTTTTGCCCCTTCATTCAGGGCCAAATACAGGGTGATGGGGGTCCATTCTCAATGCCAGCTTTCAGCCCCCAAAAACCACTGACAAAACACTACAGAAAACATGGGGACCAGTGGGACCTGGAGCAGGAACCGGCACAGGAACTAGAAAATGGGACTGAATCATAAAAACCAAATAACCACAACAAACTCCTAGCTGCACGGCACACCAGCTTCGTTAACGAACCAAAACTGAGACATAGAAACAAGTTTTTTTACATTGTAAAACCATTTACAGGTCCTGTCACTTTTCTATGGCACACCCAAAACTAAAGGAGGACTCACCCTACGCAGACGAGCGCGCTCAAACTCGTCACCGATGTGCTGCAGCTCCTTTGCAACCCAAGCATGGGGGTGACGGGAAGCTGGTGGCGACTCTATGGAACGAACACAGGCAGTCAGAGAGGCGCCTCACTGTGGCATTTTACACAGCACAACAGACCAGAAACAAGGGCTTTATTTTTAAGAAGAGGTGCTGTCACTGTGTGAATCTGGCCACTGAAACTGGAGTTACGGTAGACCGGGCCGTTACATGCACACAAGCAGTGCAGCCAAGTGCTGAAGTGCCTACTGACACATGGGGCCAGCGGCAGGGTCTTATTTTTTTATAGGAAGTTTCAGATCCTTTAGGTACAGAGAACAAAGAATGCCACTTGCGCTTCTGTCATTGTTACATAAACAGATGCCTTTGCAGAAATGCCTGTTTGTACTGTAGTGGTCACATTAGCACTATACTAGTCCACTTTGTATTTAAAAGTACTGATAACACTGATGACAGACCACAATATAATACCTATAAGCAAAGTAATGCATAAGCAACCGAAAATCAAAATTAAGTGCTACTTCCAGTAGTTGTGTGCTGTTACAACAAGGTTAAGACGCATCAGCCAGAAAACCAGATGCAAATTTGGCTAATCAGACGTTGCATACACAGTACAGTCTACATAAATAAATGTTCCTATACATGTGAATAATTGCCTGTTTCTGTTATCAAAGTGTTATCAAACTTTTTTAGATATTTAGATATTCATGATATTCAGGTGTTTCACTGAAAAGGAATGCAAATCACAAAATCTAATCATGTACTAAACACCCACAACATAAAAAACACTGTGATTTAATAAGATGGCACATGAAATGCTGTGGGGATTTTTTTTTATTTCATGCTTATGTATTGATACTGAAAACATTCTTGAAACTACAGAACCCCCCCCCCCCGCAAAGTATCTGTCAATTAGAAAATTGCCTGGCATGAGTTTCAGTGATGCTTTCGACAGCATGCTCTGGCTCTCGATCGCTTTGGTCGTAATTTGTTTGCATTAAGGATTTGTCAAAATAATGAGACAGCACACATGCACTTTTGTTTAAATTAAGCTCTTATACCCTATTTTTAAGGTATAAGAGCTTACAGGTGCCCTCCTCAAGCGCTGTCAGGTCACACATTAGCACAAAGCAACACACAACCACTAGTTAATTATTTTAAAATTATATGATTATACGTGCTTTTTGACATTTTTCCATGCATCCCATATACAGCACAATACAGAAATCTTTGTGGGGAGAGAGACATGCCTTGATTTAAATGAAACTACAGTGATATCCTGCCTGATTCTATGACAAATTGTTAAATTTACAGAGGGTGAAAAGGAGGCAGCAGGGGCGGCCTTACCATAAGGTAAGGGTGGGCGGCCGCCTGGGACCCCTGGCAAACAGCCACGAAGAGAACGCAGTTCACCCAGTGTATGCAGAAACAAAGACTAACCTCAGCAGAAGAGGGAAAATTAAACTTCTAAAGTTTGCCCTATCGATCCGCCAGTGTGACACCCCCTTACGCCCGATCAGCAAATATTACCGACGGTACTCCTGCCCCCCACCTGGATCAGTGAATATTACCGACGGTACTCCTGCCCCCCACCCGGATCGGTAACGTTTACCACTGGCACCCTGTGCTTTGATCAGTATTTTATTGATGTTACTTCGTTTTTAATTCCCAGCCTCAAAAACTACATCAAATGGCCCATTTAGGGGCCCACTAGCTATGTCAGCATAGGGCTCCCAATAAGTTAGTCTGCCCCTGAGAGGTAGATAAACAGATATAATTGAGATATAATAAACAGATTTCAATTTACAGTGACCCGTTATCTCCTCCAAAGCTTGAACATCATGGCCTAAGTAAAGGATTAATTCAGTCGTAAGATGCTGAAGACGTGCCAAAATGATTCGGTCATTCGATATGTTTCCAGTAAACCAATAAGAGCATATAAGTTTGAGAGTGCGATTTTCCTGTACTTTTAGTCTTACAAGTCGTTATTTAACTCATGTTAAAATCCCAGCTGAATTAAAGTTGAGTGCGCCAGCTGCCCTATAGAGCCTAAAACACAAAGCCAGTAGCTGTGTATGTAATTTATGTATAACTTAGTCTATATGCTCCTTTGTCACTGACCAGAGCTGCCCGCACCCACGATATTTTCTGGTAAGCTGACCCAAACCCGCCAAGATCCACAGGCGGGTTGACCCAGACATCACTACTGCCCAGATAATGCTAATTATTTATTTTTTAGCGCCCTTCTAGAAAATAAAATATTTTTATGATTCCCCCTAAGTATAATTGCTAATTGAAATGTCGTCACGTTTAAAAACTTCTATGTGTTTTACAGTGTTATTCCAATGCACACAAACCGACAAATAATAATAACAACACACTGCTCAACTTAAAGAATCACAGTCAACGTGCAGGTCTCTGACTGAATATTCCAATCGGCGAATTTCAGGAGGCAGCCCTACAGTGTAGTATCTTATTGACATCTATTTTATCAATTCTTTTTCACAGAAAACTCTACAAATAAATTACTTTATATAGATATTGCCGTTCCATGCCAGCTGGACTGGTGACAGCCATGTCTTCATACATACCTGTAAAATTTACATGCAACGGTAGGTTAAAAAATGAAATGTGCTGCATGGTGATTTTGTTGTAATTTGAGAGTGTGGTGGGGTGTACGGTTGTACCTTACCGTGCTGCTGAAACTGCCATGGCATCTGCTCTATGGCATGGAGGATGGCCTGGCTAGATGGACTCGGGGTCTGTGTGCTCTTGGTGTGAGTGATGGCGGGGCTGCTTGGGAGGGAATCCAAGTCAAAGGAGAAATATCCACTGGAGGAGCTGGAGAGCGTCCTGAACATGGGGGACCTGCTCTGATAGGCCAGGAGGCCATACTGCTGCACGGCTGCAGTGCTCCCTCCTCCCCACGGATGCTGACCGCCTTCACTGATGAAGAAGTCCACAGAGCTCATCCTGGTCAACCGACGGCTGTACTGCGCCTCGGCCCCTTCCCCGCTTTCCCGGGATGGTTGGTTTGTTCCATTTTGTCCTCCGCTACACAGGATTAAGCGCAGCCTGCTATATGAACTGCACCAACTTACTGTACAGAGTCAATTATAGTCTGACAGTGAACCAGACCATAGATTATCAGTGTGATGATAATGACAATGAACGAGGTAGGCTGATGCAAATGCTCAGAAGCAACAAATACAGTTCTAAAACTAAAAAAAAAATCATAATGTCATTAACTGGAAAACGTAAAAATTGTCATTGTTATAAAACTGAGCTAATCTTGGATTTGGATAACCTGACAGAAGCTGCTTTGATACCTTAAATGCTACGTTAATAGAACTAAACCTTAGAATTAAAGTCATTATTATACGAATCACTGTCTAATACCTTTAACAATCTATTCTTACATTCTTACAAGGAGATATTGTGGAGAATAGAAACCATCAAATTTAGGCAGATCACCTGTAAGCACGGAGTTAAAGTAGTATTTCCATATGCAACTACGATACCCAATTGCTTAGAATAAGAGGGTGCATTTCTATAAAAAAATAAAATACACAACAGGTGTAACATAAAAACTATAACAAACAATCGGCTGCCGTCGTGACCTTGGAGCGTTTTGTTTCCGTATTTAATGGCCACTAGCAATCAGACGTCCTGGGCAATGGTTCGAGAAGTAGACTTAATTTCTCTTTGTCTCCGTTCCTTCTTTCATGATGACTGTCATTACACAGAGGCTACGATTTAGACAATTTAATGCGAATGTAGCTGCAGTCTGCCCCGCAAAAACTGACACGCGAAGAACAACACGTGGGACACCGTAAATGTATATAAAAAATCGCAATACTGAAAGCAAGCGAAAAGGGCAATGGTACGAATGCCACTTACCCGCGATTAGACATGTCCGGATGCATCCATTGTTTTACTTCATGCGGGAAGAAAATGTAAAAGAAAGAAGGCAAATGAGAGATCAACTTGGAAAGTTCAGCCGGTCTATGCTCAGCGATGCGAAGTGCGGCGTGAAAGCACCTCCGGGTTTGTCCTCAGCGAGTCTCATAAAGTGCCGGCAGCGGTGTCGCTTAGCTGCACCGCAGCCTGTCACACGTTGTATCGCCGCATATAAAACATTTTGGGCAAAAAGCTGGAGCTGGCGAAGCCGGATCTGCCGTGGCTGCCTTACTGCGGGATGCTGCAGGACGGACTGCCCCCTCCGCCCGCCGCTCACCGCCCTCATACTGAATAAGCGGCAGCTACGAGCTCCTAGCCAATGTCACCATAAAGTATTGTAAAATCGGGTTATTATTCTGAGCCGTTACACAGTATGCTTCGGCGATGTTTCGTTTGATCATGTTTCTTTTAATGATCATAGCTGCGGGGTGCACCGTAGGCCGATCTAAACCCACAAATCCTCAGATAAAAGGTCCCTCACCTGGGAGTATTTTTGTTATTTACATCATATACACTGTTCACCACAAATGTGATCTGTATTGGATCAGTAGTGATATAACTGAAGTCTGGGCATTATTTGTGATAACGACTTCATTCCATTGATACTTAACATGAGCAGTTCATTGTGACATACATATTCAAATATCGGTTTTGTGAGAAATAACAGAGTGTTTAAATTCAACACTAAATCTAAGTTTTGCCTGCTCACTGACACCTGGCTTACAGGCAAAGTTACTACCTTTAAAACCTAAGTACTTTCATACGCAACGCGGTTATAACTTGAGGGCATATAGAGGGCCCCTGCTCCCCTTAAGTTAAACAAAAACGTATAGAAGATGTATTGAAAAAATTTGTAATAATTCATATTTCATAACTGCTTATGCAGTAGATGGCTGCAGCGAGCTTATCTCCAGAAACACATGGCATGAGGCAGAGACCTCATTTTAACCTTTTTAACCTCTTTTACAGTGGGAGCTACTTTTACAATATTATTATTATTATTATTATTATTATTATTATTTGGGGAACTACCAAGTCACAACGGCATTTCTTGCTGACTGGCAGAGGGTTTCCCGAACAGGCGGTGGGCCTCAGGGTCTCGGGATCCGCTACGAATGTCTTGAAGATTGACCTGTAGATCCCGATGGACCAGCCGCTTTTCCAAGACACGTGCTCCCCTGTCTGCATGCTTTTCGACTGCCAGAACAAACATAATCATCCGGAGAACATGCAGATCCCACACATAAAGTGGGGGCAGGGACAATGAAAGAGTCAGGCCTCTTCAAACAGAGATAAGAAATTTAGGGACTTTTCTTCTTTGGAGGCCAAAGTAAATGGAAAGTGCAACACTTATGACAAGTAAGGCTGCACATCAGGGTCAGAATGTCTCTAGGCAGACTGCAGCTTTGGGGAAGCGTCTCACAGACAGAGGATGAAACATTTAAGTCAGTGTTCACCAGCTTCCCATCTGATTCATGTAGCGACATGCAGGAAGCTCACAGAAAGAGTGATGAGTCACTAGCTGGCATGTGATCCTCTGTTTTGGAGTGACTGGCGTAACTTAAAGGTCAAATATTGGTATATTAATACTTAACTTTTATCTATTTAGGCAATTACATGTTTAAAACATGTTATCTAGAAGCAGTCTATAAAATAACAAATTGTTAAATTATGTTATTAGCATCAAGAATAAATAAATACACCATGGTCAAATTTGCTGAAAAAGTTAATGCTGGCTACACAGAAAGGTGTCAGAACACACAATGGATCACAGCTTGCATATGGGGCTGCATAGCTGCAGACCAGTCATAGTGCCCATGCTGACCCCTGTCCACTGCCCAAAGCACCTGCAATGGGCAGATGCGTGTCAGAACTGGACCATGCAGCAATGGAAGAAGGTGGCCTAGTCTGACGATTCACATTTTTGGTTACATCATGTGGACGGTCGGGTGCGTGTGCATCATTTCCCTGGGGAAGAGATGGTACCAGGATGCACTCTGGGAAGAAAACAAGCTAACTGAGGTAGTGTGATGCTCTGGGCAATGTTCTGCCGGGAAACCTTGGGTTCTGGCATTCATGGGGACACAAACGATGTACCCAAACATTGTTGCTGGCTAAGTACACCCCTTCCTGGCAATGGTATTCCCCAATGGCAGTGGCCTCTATCAGCAGGATAATACCACACTGTAAAAATTGTTCAGGAATGGTTTGAGGAACATGAAAAAGGATTCAAGGCGTTGACTTGGCTTCCAAACTCCCCAGAGCTCAATCTGATCGAGCATCTGTGGGATCTGCTGGACAAACAAGGACGATCCGCAGAGGCCCCACCTCACAGGAAAGGATCTGCTGCTAATGTCTCAGTGCCAGACACCACAGGGCACCTTCCTAGTGGGGTCCATGCCTTGTGGGGTCCGTTCCTCGACGCGTCAGAGCTGTTTATATGGCATGAAAGTGACCTTCGCAATATCAGGCAGGTGGTTCTAATCTTATGGCTGATCGTGTACATTGTCTGTAATGCATAATACAGTGAAATAGGCCAGAAAAATATCACAGTTAATTCTGTATAGGTAATTACATGTTCCCAGAATTTGTGTAACCTCATGAAAAAATATTGTATATTATATACAATATTATACAGTACAATATTGCAAAAGTAGTATATTAACTAGTTTTACAGTTACAAAAGTAACAGCTGTGACTTATACAAGACCTCAATTCCTTGTTTTTTTTTTTACATTTTATTATCGAAATATTCAGTTGTATAATGGACTGCGTATGATGGCATATTCTAAAAATAAAAATAGAGCCATCTGGTGGTTTAAAAAAGTATTACACTAAGAAAGAAAAACACCGTTTAGCTCAGGGGTAGGGAACCTGTTCCATGGAGAGCCGGTGAGGGTGCGGGCTTTTGGGATGACATTTGAATCAGCCAATAAGACTGGGTCCCCAGGACAGGAACTGACAACCAATGCTTTATTACTGGCTGCTTGAGAGGTCATCCCAAAAACCCGCACCCACACCGGCTCTCCATGGATCAGGTTCCCTACCCCTGGTTTAGCTGAAGGGGAATCAGTCCACCACAGCAGAGACTTTGTCGTTAGCAGGATAAGAAGTTTTTCATTTTCAATTTTTACAGACAAATTGTCTAGGTCACAAACTGGAACTGATACATTTTGAGACAGATTGCACCAAAATTGAAGTGCCACAAAAGGCCAGTTTCAGGTACTTGATTCTGTTAGTGTAATAACTGAAACATTATTTGAATAATATTTTTAAAATTCTGTTCAGTTCAATTTATTTTGTATAGCGCATTTTCCAGCCATTATAAAGCGATAGTGGCAAGGAAAAACTCCCTAGTAGGAGGAAACCTTGGGAGGAACAAGACTCAAAAGGGGGAGCGCATCCTCCCAGGGCTGGTCGAGGAGGTCAGATTTAGCAGACGCACTGTATGTGCGAATTAGGGGAACTAATTAAATTTTGAGATAATTCACCCAAAACTGAAGTAATACTTTCAAGTGGCAGCTTAGGGAATAGTGGCTCCAGGGAATGCTTGACCTTGAAAACAGAATAACTCCATTTGATCTTACTATTATACTAACTCTATTTGATCTTTAATGGGTCTTATTACTTTATCACAAAAAAAATGATATGGCGGAAAATCTACACCTGATACAAATGCGATAAAACGCACAAAAATTTAAGCAGGCAGCTGAGGGCAGAAAGTGAGGCAGAAGAATCTATCTTGTGAGCTGCTGTGGACTTTTTCAGAATTGCCAGGAACATTGTTTAGGTTAGTTATATTTATACACAATTCATTGTTGCCTAAGCCCCCCCCCCCCACATTTGGCCCTAGTCAGTAGTGGCACGTGAAAAAACAGCTATAGATCTGGTCAACCTGATTACACTGAGATGAATCACACAAAATCAGTTATTTAATAAGGTTTTTTGGAGACTTTTTAGGGTAGGCATTGGGGGTTTGACAGTCATTTTTTCAGTATACTGGAGGAAAACCCCCTCCTTCAAATTTATCATGGAGGACCCCCCCCCTTTCCTCGCCCTAAGATATCAAAAAAGGGCTGTTTTTGAAAATGCCATCTAAATACCATATACACTCACCTAAAAGATTATTAGGAACACCATACTAATACAGTGTTTGACCCCATTTCGCCTTCAGAACTGCCTTAATTATACGTGGTATTGATTTAACAAGGTGCTGAAAGCTTTCTTTAGAAATGTTGGCCCATATTGATAGGATAGCATCTTGCAGTTGATGGAGATTTGTGGGATGCACATCCAGGG
>JAODKM010000222.1:0-14971 GCA_026780845.1 Petrocephalus sullivani
GAGACACGGGCTCTCAGACACTCACACAGCTCTGAGGACTTAAACTGGATGGTACAACATCACCCTGACCAAGTGGTTACAAGATGAATGGTGTCTTTATTTTATTTACCGGTTGCATCCAGCGCACCAGGAAGGTAACTGTGGGTGAGAGGACCAAAGAATTTGGGGTTATTGGGAGTTGTAGTTTTGATTTCATGCCAGATAACCCCTGTTGGAAACTGGAATTGTTGCAATGGGAGACAGTCCCCGTTATATTTGTATTATATGTATTTTGTTTGTTAAAAACATAGTTTAAACTGTTTTAGGACCTGTATATAATAAGGTATTGTTACTGCCGGCGTATGATTTAAAATAAATGTTTAAAAATTGAGGTAATTAAGCTGCCCATGTTTCAGTGTGAAAGACTATTTAAGGAGCATGGATTCATTTGGAGGTTTGCTGGATGTGGATATAGCCTGAATCCCAGTGTCAATGTGGAATGTATTGTTTGCTAAAGCCTGTCTAGTGGCTTTGTTGGACTTTTTATTTCATTCAATTTAACAGATTTTAGTTTTTTTTTCTTCCCCCATTCTCTCTTCATATATTCAGTATTTCTTTTTTTGCATTGTTGAATTGTCACTGCAGTCAGGGAAAATAAACTATCATCTCATATTAATGGTCAGTTTTGTTGAACAACATTCAGCATTGTCGTGACCGACCCAAATTTACATGTACAGAAAAAGGTGTTTATATGTGACATCTGCCCCCTATTCACCTTCAGCCCTGTAATATTTAATACTGCTCAATCAGGAAAATCTGTGAGGCTTTCTTTAGAAGCATCTGAAGCAGTGTTGCCAACTTAACAACTTAGTCACTAGTTTTACTTTTCAGAACCCTTTAGTGACTTTTTTTTTTTCTCTTCTCAAAAAAGCTACCTAGTGACTTTGGAAAAAGCTAACTTTGTGGTTGTTTATGTAAATGTAGGTAAAATCACAGCACAGCTGCTTTTAAAAAGTGTATGGTAATTTTGTCAGACATCAGGGTTACAAAATTTCACAATGCAGAGCAGCAGTTTGGGAATGGCTGGTTAACATGCTTAATGGGCTGCATTTAGTCACTTTTATACTTGTTCCATTATCTGACAACAGAGATAAAAACATGTAAATAAGAATAGCTTTATTGGGAATGCGACTTAAAATACAGTATATGTGAGCACAGAGAGTAGGAGGGAAGTAAATGGACGTAAAGGACTCACTCCATCTGACAGAACGCAAATATGACACGTTGACCTCACCTGTATGCTAATTAGTGCTTAGCATCATCTAGCTATATTTAGCAACTTTTTCTTTCCAGCAATATTTTTATTGGTTTTATACAGCATATCACACAAAGAAACATTAAAAAAAACAATGACAATTTAGATGATAACAGGAACATACAAGTAAATAAATAATCAAAATAAAATAAGATAAAAAAAAAAAACTGTTTACATATTTATAAAATTATAAACATCAGTTCAAAACAATCGTGCACCTTGACAGTCAAGGAATACAACTAGTTTCCGGATTGTTTCAGATGCTTTTGCTTTCCTTTTATGGGTCTCTCCACTGCAATTCCATATGCCATCTCCTTCACCCATAACTGTATCGAAGGTACGTCCATTTTCCTCCAAAACAAAGCTATCATTCTCCTGGCCTGCAGGAGTCCAAAATCTATTCAAATTGTCTATTTTTAATTAGCAAGAACATTTTTAGGATATATGCTTAGTATACATAGTTTCGCCTCGCAAGGGACCTCCACTTCAACAGTCTCAGATATAGTTCAAACAGTCTTTTTCCAGTATTGTCTTAATTTAGGACAGCTCCATACACAATGATACAAAGTTTCTCTCTTCTTCAAACATCTGATGCAACTCTCAGTAACGCCAGGGGACCATTGATTACAGCAGCCTCAGTCTAAGTCTAGGTTTCTTATTATTCCAAATGAATTTAATGAATTTACTGTTCAGGCTATCAAAAAATGTTTTTGGTAACGGAAGCGGGATTGACTGGAAAAGGTATAGATTTAATATATATTTAGGTAATATATTCATTTTGATTATATTAATTCGGCCAGTCATCGACATGGGCATTGACATTCATCGATCAAGCATCTCCATCAACTCACCCACCAGTGGATCATAGTTCACTGGAACAACTGTTTTAACTTCAGGGGTGATTTTGCCGCCAAGGTAGACAAATCCCTCCTTTGCATTCATAAAGGGAATGTCCACAACTGGTTTCCATCTCCCCTCTTTGTTGATCAGTATTGTTGATTTGGAGTTGTTAATTTTGTAACCAGAGAACTGTCCAAAGATTTCAATCTGCTGAGTTAAATTTGGGACACTAGTGACAAGTTTAGTCAGAAATATAATCACATCATCGGCATATAATGATAATCTATGCACATGTTCTCCAATCCGAATGCCCGAACGTCTTGTGTGTGCCCAAATTGCCATAGCCAGCGGTTCTATAACCAATATAAATAACATTGGGGACAATGGGCCCCCCTGGCGAGTAGCTTGTTCTAGAGAAAAGGGTTTTGAAACTGTACTATTAGTTAATACACAGGCTGTTGGACTTATATATAAGATTTGAATCCATTTAAGGAAATTTGCGGAAAATCCATTTCTGGGTAAAACATTTAGTAAATACGGCCACTCTACTTATGTTGTGAAATCCTTGGCGCTTTTGTATAAAATCGTTCTGGTCATCGTGAATTAAATGTGGGATATAATGATCTAGTCTCCTTGCTATGGCTTTACAAAGTGTGCCACCCCTGTAGGATGGCAGCTGAGGCTGCAGGCCGGGCTGCCCAGAGCACGGTTCCGATCAGAGCCTTGGTCTCGCCTGGGTCGGACGCAGGCGAAATGGCTTCTCCTGGATCAGGTTCAAAAGGCAAGGCTGCTGCAGAACCAAGTGTGGGGGCGATACAGGCCCTCTTGAGCTGGGAACTCGGACAGAGAGGCCCTCTCAAGGCTGGGCAGCGCATAATTTGCACGGGAGTTACGGGGTCATGACCCCCGCAAAAATCTGATTCAGCCAATATAACCCCCTCCCAATATAATCACATCATTCCGATTAATAAATAGTTTAACCCCCCCCCCCCATGGTAGACCCAAAGTTACGCCCTTGAGGCTGGGAGCCTATATAGCAGGCGAAGAGACCCTCTCAAGCCCAGCCTCCCCTAGGCAGGGCTCTGGTGGCACTAGGTTAGGCAAGGCGGCAGCCACGGGCTCAGCCACCTTCCTCCACACTGCGGGGAAGAGGGGAGCAGAGCGGCTTCAAGCTGCTGGGAAGAGGGGAGCAGAGTGGGGAAGAGGGGAGCAGAGCGGCTTCACGCTGCGGGGAAGAAGGGAGCAAAGTGGGGAAGAGGGGAGCAGAGCGGCTTCACGCTGTGGGGAAGAGGGGAGCAGAGCGGCTTCACGCTGCGGGGAAGAAGGGAGCAGAGCGGCTTCACGCTGCGGGGAAGAGGGGAGCAGAGCAGCTTCACGCTGCGGGGAAGAAGGGAGCAAAGTGGGGAAGAGGGGAGCAGTAGGGTTGGGAATAATGAGAAGGACATATCTGGGAAGAATCAGAATCTGGAGGACCAGCAGTGACCCCTGCTTGCTTCTTTTTCTGAGGTTGCAAAGAGCTGTGATCCTCACATTATCCGTCTGTTCAGTTCCGTGTAAAACTCACTTAAAATTTAGTTCAATCAAAGGAACGCAAACCCCCAAAAATCCGAGACGTGGAGGCTTTGTTTTATTTTGAACGAGATCCACTGTTATTCACATTCATGGGTCCTTGAAAGGAAACAAAGGCGCCTAAATGTGTGCAAATTTGTGGTGTGAAATTGCCTAAAGGTAAAAGAAGAAAGCTGCAAACAGAAGTGGTATCCCCAGAGGGATACAAAGACTTCATAAGGTACTTTCTTCAATAAACAATACAGCATATATAGAAACAGTGTCCTTGTCCCAAGGTGGTTACACATTGAACAAGGAAATTCACAAACTGTTCACAAACAAAATGTTGCTTTAAATACATACTGCTTTAGCTACCCCCCAAAAAGCATATAATTTGATTGGTTGCCCCTGATTACCCCTAGTTATCCCAACAGGCACTCATCACGTGACTTTACATTTATCACAGCGCATTCTGCACTGCCTGACCTCGCTCGCGCTTCATCAGAGAACCTACCCTTTATTCAGTCTATATTGCTGTAGCTCAATACTATTGATACTATTATCATCTTAAGTGTATATGTCCCCTTATGCATACAGAATCTTCTGCATTAGCACAGCTTATATTGCAATACATAATCAAAAGCATGGCCCCACCCCATCACCATTCTACCTCTTGCTTTTACAACGGGGGTCTTCTTGTCAGCTCCAACCCCTTTCTAATCATCTTCACACCACTCTTTAATTATAAGCCTCAGCAGCTTATTCTTATCTTATATAAGTTTCCTGTCGCTACTCTGCTTGGCAGTCCACCATACCCATCTGCCACCCTGACACGTATAACTCCGAGTTAGAAAACAAATGCCCACACATCCTGTATATCAGCGAAACATATAAAAACAACTTCTTCACGACCAAGGCCTACAACATTGACAGCAATCCCATAATGCCTCCCCCCCATCCCTAACCTGTCAACTCACATTCTCCTCCCATCCCTAAACTGTCAATTCCACACCCCCCCCCCCCCTTTTGAATAAGACCCACATCATTCACAAGATATTACAGTCGGAGTCTGTCCCCTAAACTTCCTTATCCCACAGTAATCATGACCAAGTCTGGTCCTCCTTTATGACGTTGGTCGCATTGATGATGGCCTGGGGAGCAGGGGACATCATTCATGCTGGGACAAGTGGTTCTTCCATGACAAAGTTGCTTGAACTTCCTCCCAAGCTGCACCTGTTGACTTGCAGGCCAGTAAGACATGTTAATAAGTCTCCATCTACTGTCTCCAACGTGACCTGCTGAGGAGGGGAAAACACATGTATGGATCTCCCTGTCAACAGCTCAAAAAGGGCCAACCCGCTTTGGTGGTGAGTCCTAGGTATACACCCAGACCAAGCTTGCAGTCATCGATATCAATTTCAATATCAGCATCCGATTCGCCTTCACCACTGTTCCTCCCCTTGAGGGATAATAGGCAGAATAATGCTTCAAGTCAACTTGTAACTTGTAGTCCCCAATGGGACTGTCACACCCTCTCGTGAAATTGTCCTCTCATCAGGGGAGAACAAGCCGCACCTGAGCCCGAGTCCTCTTAAGGTTCCCCGCAACATTCCTCCGGCACAAGGTATTGTGAATGCTCCTAGCAGTCGCACCAAGCGTAACCCTGCTTTGTCTCAGTTCTAGGTCTTGGCTCCCCACGAGCACCGTAGACCTTTGGCCATACTCAGGACATGATGGCAAGGAAAAGATACCATCCGCCGGAGAAATTCAATTCAATTCAATTCAGTTTATTTTTATATAGCGCCCTTCACAACAGGGTTGTCCCAGGGCGCTTTACATGGGTGTAAAATACATTGATAAAATACATAGAATTAAAGACGACAAAACAGAGAGAAAAGACAGAAAAGCCAGTTGACAACGGAGGAGAGGAACCAAAAACTCCCAAGCAGGGAGAAAAAAAACCTCTGGGGGGCTAGGTCAACTGGCTGCCCTACCCCCCTGGGCATGCTAACATTACAAAAAATAAATCTACTCTCTAGTCAATTCAATAAAATCCATCTGCAGTGGTCAAGTGGACTGTGGGGTTCGTTAGAATGCCTTTACCAATACTGAATTTCATGTACACCATGCTATTTCCTCTTTGGGCACTGGCCACAGTGCAAGGAGGGGCATACCACAGTCTCAGCCAATCCCCAAATTGGACACACGATCCATGCCATAAACTGCCTTGGCCATCCTCAGATACATAGACCTAGGGAGGTAAGGTCAGCTAGTTTCAGAGTGTTCCACACCCCACTCCATCACACCGAGCTCCGTTCCTCTTCCATCCTCAGAGCTCACCCTCAGTTGCACCTGTTTGAATCCGCTGTGCAAGAATCCGCTGGGATGTTCTAGCCTGCATCATGATTGCGAGCTCTGCATGGGGATGCAATTGCACCATTTCTGCTGCAGCTGCTGCGGTCACTGCTCTAAAACAGGGAGTCCAGTCGCTTTAATCATTTTTAAAAATTTTTATTAAAAATGTCATGCACATCCAATTCTTACATCGTCAGTCGGCTAGATTAAGATCAGGGTTTTTCTTACTTTCCGGTGAAACATATGAGTAGCATTTCTGTACCATTGGTGGTGCATTAATGTTGGTCAGGGTAGGTCAGGGGTCGGCAACCTTTGCCACTCAAAGAACCATTTGGACCCATTTTCCACAGTAAAGAAAACACCGGGAGTCACAAAACCCCTTTAACATTTAAAATGAAATAATACTGCATATAAAAGGTTTGTTTGCTTTTATGCTATGTATAAACAAACTACAATGTGTTGCATTTATGAAATCAATGAACGACTGCAGAGAAAATGAAATTACATTTCTGCATGCAACAAAAACATTTTGAACTCAGAAACGTTGGGTTGAAGGTTACTTTCAAGTAAAATACTCAATGTCTATTTGAGTCCTTCTTGTATTTATGAAAAAAAAGCGGTGAACATAAATTATCCACTGGCAGCAAACCATCTCTTTCTTTCCTTATAATTATCCATAGTTGGCCTACCTGGGGTTCGAAAAAGGTCAAGAAATCGCGCACTGGCGGGTGTCGCACATTGGCATTTGTTTCGCATATTAAGAGAGACATACGGTGGCCGAGAAAGCCCAATGCATTTCAAAGTTAAAAACGCACTGCAAAACCAGAAAGCATTTTACTCAAGTTCATATCGCACATTCAAATACACTACAAATTTTATTTTGTGACACTAACTCAGAAATCACTTTCATCAAAATGACAACTCATGCGCCACATTTTACAAACGCTGCAAATACAGAAAACACGTGCAACTTCTAAAACACACTGCAAATAGCCACAACACAACAGAAGAGCTTGCGGAGAGAATTTTTTTTTACACATTTTATTACAAGTTCACCATCTTCAAATTTAGAATGACATTTTAAAAATGAACAAATTAAAATAAAATACATTTTAATTAAATACATCCATTAAAAATAAAAAAAATCCATAAAAAAAAATCGAAAATAAAATTAAAGAAAAAAATGTGGCTCAGCCGGTGCCTGTAATCGAAAGGTCATCAGTTCAAGCCTAGCCTCGGCACATCTGTAGGCCCTTGTGCAAGGCCTTTAGCCCCCAGCTCCCTGGGCGCAGCTCCCTTTATGGCCAAGCTTGTTCTCACATGCCCCTTTTCCACTCCACTGGTGCCAGTGCTGGCACTGGGGCTGGTACTCAGCTGGTGCTGATGTTGGGCACCAGCAAGCGCCGTCCTGCAATTCCATGGACTTGAGAGCCCAGTGGGAACCGGAACTGACAACACTGCGCCAATGTCACAAACCACGCCCACTACACCGTGCAACAATGGTGCCCACCTCTCATGACGACACGGGGGCTTCATCCAGACCAGCAAAGGTTTGGTGCTGGTTCAGAGCCGATTTTGCAGCTCCAGCGCCATTTTTTTTTCTGTGGAAAAACATGGCACTGGTTCTCAAATTGAAAATCTCAAGCCAGCCAGCTGACCAAAGTTAGCAACCCTGTATATCTTAGAAACAATACTACCTACAATAACTAAACTGACATTATCATTCATTTTATTTTTTCATTCTACTACAACAGGATACATATGGAACCGATAAACCAAGCATTAGAAGGGCAGCTTTCTTCTCAGGGACCGTCTACAAAGTGCATTCAGTACAAACGAGAGAACCAAGCATTGATACTGGAGAATTTCTGCTATGATTTTCTAACAATCAAATCTGAGAATTTCTTCCAAAGAGAACATTTGGAGAAAGCATAAACAATTTGAATTACCTTTAAAGTATAATTAAATTAATCCTAATAATGATACAGTAATTTCACACATAGACCATTTTGTGACACTCCAAAGGTTGTAGTAGCTGCCAAAAATGACTACTAATGAAATTTTACAGAAAACTCCTATGATAAGTATACAGCAAGGACGGAAATAATTATGTTTGTCACGAGATTACACGCAAATGTAGCTGAGGTAAAATTTAAAACCTATATAAGGTGCAATGTAGGGATACAAGAATGATTCCTGGTTTTAGAAGAATGTCATACGAGGAAAGGTTAGCTGAGCTAAATCTGTTCAGCCTCGAGCAAAGGAGGCTGAAGGGGGGACATGATCCAGGTCTATAAGATTCTAACAAGACTGGATGCTGTTCAACCAAATAGTTATTTCAGCATTAGTTCAAATACAAGAACTTGTGGCCATAGGTGGAAATTAGCGTGAGAACATTTTAAACTGGATTTAAGGAAGCACTTCTTTATACAGCGAGTTGTTGGAGTATGGAATAGTCTTGCTGTTAGTGTAGTGCAGGCTAAATCCTTGGCTTCCTTTAAATCAGAGCTAGATAAAAATTTAAGAACACTGAGCTATTAGTTAAGTCCTCCCCAAGCGAGCTCGATGGGCCAAATGGCCTCCTCTCATTTGTATATTTCTTATGTTCTTATGTACTAGATAATGCTGAAAAGAAACCAACATTAAAATTGCCTATAACTAGGTAAAACTAATATCTTACTGATAGTTTGCACCTAGCTGAATATTGCAGTCATTGCAATGTGATGATTGCATGTGCAGGAAATGCCATGTCGATACTTGGTACAAACCTAGTGACACAGTGGTGCAGGGGGTAGCGAGTGTGGAGTTTACCCAGCTATATATAGCTGCAGCTGAGTGTCGAGTAGGAGGCATTTATAAGGAAAATTCGGTTATCAGATGATAACACCTTGTGACAAACCCCTCCCACATTGCGCCTCCTATTCAGCTCCTGGCTGCAGCATCTGCCTCACCAGTTTGCATGCTCACCCTGTGCACGCTTGCCGTTTGCATGCTCACCCTGTGCACGCTTGCCGTGTGCATGCTCATCCTGTGCACGCTTGCGTTTTCAGCGGATTCTCCAATCTCCTTACGCTGTCCAAAGACATTAAACTCAAGCAGGGTCGCTCATCTGGCGTGACACTCACACTTTCAGACTCTCACACTCACACAAGAAATCATACAGCAAATATACATATATTACTTCATACTTCAAATTAGCTACAACAAAAGTATTGCGTGGATAGCTAGAAACCCCTGCAGACTATTTACGGGGTAATGAAACTGTTACATATACATAAATGCTTGTGAATGTCTATGCAGACCTATTGAAAATCTCACATACCTCATATACCCTTTAGCTAAAAGTAGTGGTGTGCGAAACTGCTAAATTTGGTATTGATCCGATACCAAGTGAATATAGGGCCAATATTACCAAATGTGTACTTAAAGGGACCACAGTCACCCAGCACACAGAACCTGCTGCGTCCCCATAACATGATTGAGGCATTTTCACAAAATAAAATTAGTAACGCGTAATAAACCCAAACTCAAACCATGGTGAATTATGCCTGTAATGTCGTAGGTAGCAGTATTAATGGCCGCTAGACACATTCCCCCAGAATTCACCATAAAAGAGACAGCAAACGTGGAGGGGGACAGGTAGGCCGGCCGAGGCGGCTCCATCGGACAGGATCAGGGGCTAACACAGGGTCAGCACAATGGACTAGCCCCCTACGGCAAGGCAAGGATGGGGCGGGGGGCACTGGGCCCGGCAGCCTCCCCCGGCAGGGGGGTGGGGCCAGGACGTCAGGTTCATCCAGGTCCAAGTGAGCTGGCTTAAGGCGGTCAATGGAGAGGAGTTGCAGAGTGCCACCCTTGACAAAGAGGAAATGCTTGTCGCCAGCGTCCACAATATGGAAAGGGCCTACATAAGGAGGCTGTAGGGGGCGCTGGTGAGCAACGCATTGGACAGAAACATATTCTGCGGAGTGCAGGCTTACAGGGATGTGAGAGGGCGAAATGGGCCAAGGGGCAAAATGAGTGGCGTTGTCCAGCAACAGGGTGCGCTGCTGCTTAGCAGACCAGGGGGTTGTGCTGTTGGGGATGAACTCCCCAGGAACCCGTAAAGGTTGCCCATAAACCAGCTCAGCCGAGGAGGACTGGAGGTCGGTCTTTGGGGCAGTCCTATGACCCAGCATGACCCAAGAGAGTCTATCTACCCAGTTGCCATCCTTAAGGCTGGCCTGGAGGGTGGCCTTCATGGAGCGATGAAATCGCTCACACAACCCATTGGACTGAGGGTGGTAAGCGGTAGTGCGGTGGAGCTTCACATCCAAGCAATCTGCCATGACGGACCAGAGCTCTGAAGTGAACTGTGAGCCATGGTCAGAGGAGAAGTCAGATGGGGTGCCGAAACGGGTAACCCAGAATCCAATGAAGGCTCGAGCGACCTCTGAGGATATAATAACCGACAGTGGAACAGCTTCGGACCAGCGAGTGGTCCTGTCCACCACGGTAAATGAGGTAAGTGAACCCATGGGAGGGAGGCAAGGGGCCCACCAGGTTGATGTGGATGCGGTCGAACCTCCGCTCTGGAATCGGGAACTGTGCAAGGGGGGCCTTGGTGTGGCGGTGGACCTTCGCGTGCTGGCAAGCCATGCAGGTAGCATGCCTGACATTGTTTTTAAACTCGTGCTAGACAAACTTGGCCGCCACGAGCCGCTGAGACGGTTTAGTGCCGGGGTGGGAGAGGCCATGAACAGATTCGAAAACCCATCACCACCACCCAGTGGGAACCACAGGCCTGGGGGTGGTCGGTGGAGACTTCGCACAGGAGCATAGTGCCAGCAGCATTGAAAGCACATCCTCCAACTGCAGGCCTGTGTCCGCTGACCTGAGAGCCTGCACTTCTGCGTCCGCACCCTGGTCCGCTGCCATATCAGCATAGTCGAGCCCCAAGTGGACGGCATTTACTAAAGATCGAGAAAGACAGTCAGCGACAACATTGGCCTTATCAGCCACATGCCGTATGTCTGTGGTGAATTCTGAGATGTAGGAGAGCTGTCTCTGTTGATGTGCAGACCAGGGCTTGGCCATCTTGGTCATGGCAAATGTTAAAAGTTTGTGGTCAACAAACGCGCTGAAATGGTGGCCCTCCAACAGAGAACGGAAATGATCCGTCTGGGCAAACTATGCTGAGGCTGACCATTTCCAAAACTTGGGCAGCTTGAGAGATACTGTGTTTGCGGACATGTTCGTTCGGGTGGGGGTCTCTGGATACATCCAGCTGCTGCATCTCCATAACATGCATGAGGCATGATAAATAAAATTTGTAACGCGTAATAAATCCAAACTCGAACCATGGTGAATTATGTCATGGGTAGCAGTAATAATGTCCGCTACCACTCCATGTTTAATTAGTTCAATGCTAAAGCTGCGGACAGATTTTTTAGCAAATTTTTTATTCAAATGAATTTTTTTTTTTTATCATTCTAATGAACTAAATTTACAAACGTGAAATCTGCATAAATTACTCTCCCTTTACATTTCTCTGTTTTTATAAACAAAGTACACAGTTATTTCTGAAAACTAAAGTAAATAAAGTGCAAATAACTAAACAAAAACACACTGCTCTTGGCTCTAATTCTCAGCCTTTGGATGAGTCCCGTGACAGTACGACAACAAACCACAACAGAGCAAGGGGTAGAAGGAGGAGCAGAGTGAGTTCCAAGATGCAAACGGAGCAGTGTGTCACATCATGGAGGGAAGGAATGAGCCAGGTTGCAGCCATCGCGGAAAGCCCCTCAAAGGGGCGTTTATAGGCGGGTTTCGGGAAAAGGAAACCAAACGACACGACAGCAAACGGAATGACGAACAGGGAACAGACTGAGACAAACTAATAAAGGGAGCCAATCAAGGAACAAACACAATTCAAGTGTGATTGGTTAACAAGAGGGCAGAATTAACAAGACACAGGTGTGGCTAATTTAAAGGCACACGGAGGGAAAACACAAGGAATAGAGACGCAGGGCGACGCAGGTCGTGCCACAGTGCTTGTTTGCACAGATTTCTACTTTTGGGAGTGTAGAGGAGAAAAAATGAAAAGTGAAAAATGGGAAGTATCAATCCCATCACACTGGTATTGATCCGATATGAATACCAACGTTCGTATCAATATTATCGATATTTGGATTGATCCGCCCACCCCTAACTGAGTGTACACCCAGCAATGTGTGGTTGGTTCCTGTCTTGCGGCAATGGCAATGTTATAATTATATGTAAATTATATGTAAACGAGTACTCGATGCATCGTTAGATTAATCCGTAGATTACCCTATTATTGATATAATCTATAATGATCCGTAGTTAACGGTAAATAAAATATTTATTACGGTAGTGGAATTGCAATATGTATATTACTGTAATAAAAACAATTCAAAAAATATTATTTTATGATGAGTTTTGATTTATAATGAAATGTTTTGGTCCAGTGCTTAGACAGCACAGTAAGCTATAACTTAACTAATAAATATACAGTGATAAATATACTTAAAAAATAAATTTACTTTAAAAGTGTCAAAAGACATTTTTAAAAACTATACTAAACAATCCCAGCTATACTAAGCAAGCCCAAACACAGAGAAATTGGTTAAAGATTCAGAAAGCATTTCTAGTGTCTAAGACTTCTCACGGCACCCAGACTCACGGAGCTTGGTGAGATTCACACATATCTGCATAGCACCTGAGTTTTTGGGAGAACTCAGACACCTTTACAGTTGTAAAAATCTGATTGGTGTGTTAGTGCTATCACTGGTCCCTGCACATTGAGGGAGAGTCCCTATCTGTCTCTGAAACCATTCACCACATCTCTCAAATCATTCCCAGCTGACTCTAATGAATTTTGGTAATAGAATTCTACAAATGGCCACAACTACCTCTCTGGTTATCATACAGTGGTCAAAAATCGCTCCACCAAATTGGAGGGCGAGAGAGTGGTGCTTAGTGTTAGCTTAAGTCTCCATAACGTCGCTGCTACATGATGCTCTGCTGTCAGAGGTATTTGGTAGCGTGTGCTTCTCTGCTCTAGGTGAGGTTTTAACACCTGACAGACATAAAAAAAAGCATTGCTCATTTGGAAGTTGCTTCGCTAATCAATGTCATTGAAGGACTGTGTTCTCCCAGCAAAGGCATGACCTTGATATCATCCGGAATGATCTGTTTATAAGGTAAATAGTTGAAAACATACTTCAGATACATCACACTCATTTAAAATAGTCTTCAATAGTTAAAACCTGCTGGGAGTCCTTTAAAGTATTACCTACCTTTCAGGTGAAGGTGACACAGGGGCAGACGGGCAACAGAAAGCAGCCTGAGAATTTGCTGCTGATCGGGGTTGGGTGGGGGTTTCTATTGACCTAAAACATACGGAGATCAAATAATGTTTGGCACCCTTGGTATATAGGCGATATAATGCCGGGAGGAAGGACTGGCTGACTGGGAAAATCACCAGTCTGTGCCTGGACTGCCACAAAGGTCAGCAGCATCAAACGTAAGCCAGATGTTATTTGGTATTGTTGGAGGATACAGGTTAACCCTTAAAACTCTCTTCCTATGTCTATGCAGGTATGTTTTGCGTTGCAAAATAATGTCTGTATTTTTTGTGTAATCTTCATCCCTGTTTAATTATTTCAAAAGCACCAAGAAGGCACATTCAGTCAGCAGAGGTGCAGCATCTTGTTTAGAAAGAAATGATTCTCATGATCAGCATCACCCTTGGTGCCACCCAAAAGGACCAACTGTGAAGCAAGTGTGAATGCAACATGGACTGAGACCATATAAATGTTGACATGAACTTGTGAGTGCTTTTGGTAGGCAATAGGTAATATTAATCCAAAGGAAAACTCAGTTCTCTTTCTCTTGGCCCACTTTCTGGTTCACTTAAAGAGGACTGAGCCCAACCCTTGTATTTTATCCTTTGTGTGTCTGCTAAGATTAATCCACGCAGTGCATTCTAGCTGCTTCGTCCCCCATACAGTAAAAAATAACACAATTCTATGGTTACTGAGGCAAGTTGTGCGGTGGACAAAACATCTGCCAGGAGTAGATTATGGTATATTAAAGCATGTTAAAACCTCTTTCAAAGGTAATGCCTGGGAACAGGATGCATATGCAGTGCATAAGGGAACAAGCTGTGAGAATCTACAGTGTTACTTTCTCATATGTTTGCCCACTATACTTCAACCACACCAGTGAACCCACATTCTATGACAGTGTTTCCGAGAGCCTACTGCTGGGAGTGTCTACGAACAAGTCTGATTTGCTGTGTGGAACCAGGCTGTCCTTAATTTCCAAATTGTGTATTTATGTCCTCTTATTTAGGACTGTTACACTTTGGATAAATGCATTTACTGTGTTATTTCAATGTAAATGCAGAACATGTTTTACACAACAATGCATGTACAGATGCCAAGTAGCATATCTACATCTCTTTGCATTGCAAGAGGATCCTACACAGCATGCAGATATACAAACATCACATGCACAGCGGAGGCAAGAGTCAGACCCACAACTCTGGAGGTGTGAGCCAGTAGTGCCACATAGTATAAAATGAAAAACAATTCATACAGTGAATATTCTGAATTTATTAATACACTTAACAAGAAAACAAAGAAAGCCTTAATTTCCTCACAACTGCCCATGTCACTGTAAGTCCCTAAAGTTTTTGTCCCTATTACGTCTACTTTATTTGGTTTTGTGCAATATCATAGAAGCTTAAATGCAAATATGAAAAAAAAACATTTGATATGAACTGACAATGAATGTGCTAACATGCTGCCTGCTGAAATAAAAGATCAATACAAACCCTGCAAAAAAAATTACCACTTGGTCAGGGTGATGTTGTACCATCCAGTTTAAGTCCTCAGAGCTGTGTGAGTGTCTGAGAGCCCGTGTCTC
>JAODKM010000223.1:0-14935 GCA_026780845.1 Petrocephalus sullivani
AAAAATAAAAAAAGAAAAAAAAAAACAAACAAAAAAAAAAAAAAAATAACAAAAAACTGAAAAACACCAGGCCGGGGGGGGCGGGGGGGGGGGGGGGGGGGGGGGGCGGGTAGACCTAAGACTGTATACATAGTGCAATGCATGGCAAGGGGGGGCTAGACCTAAGACTGTATACATAGTGCAAAAATATCTCATTAATGGCAATAAATAATGCAGCAACAAAGAACAGCACCACAAATACAGTGGTGCCAGTAACTGACATAAAATAAAATGTAAACAGACCAAGATCAGTGGGGGGAGCAGTGTGGCTATTTTTATGCTATAGTGGGTGGAACGGGGGGGGGGGTTGGGGGCAGTAAGGTGTCGAGTGTCCTGACAGCCTTGGGGAAGAAGCTGTTGCCAGTCCTGGCTGAAGTGGCTGAGATTAATCTGTAGCTTTGGCCAAATGGGAGCAGCACAAAGAGTCCATGGGAAGAGTGGGAGCGGCAGTCCACAGCGCTGGAAGCTTCTCAGATCCGGCTTTTTTCCAAACCAGGCAGCTAGTCAGAACATTCTCTATGGCACCCATGTAAGATGTGGTCAGAATGGGAGATGGGAAACGTGCACTCCGCAGCCACCGCAGGAAGAGCAGATGTTGGAACATCTTGTTGACTTGGGTGGAGGTCCAGGTGAAATCTTCTGCCAAGTGAACCTACCAAGTGAATCTTTCTACTGCAAGTCCCTTGAGTGGGGAGTGGACTGTTTTGGGTACTAATAGTCTACTATGTAATTTAGATAGAATATAACTCATCTGTCTACTGTAGCTGCAAAAGCAACAGAGTCCCTAGCACACGTGAAACGCATAGGTCCTTGTGCGACACAATGAAACACTGAATGCCATGCTGTTTAGAGGATAATGTCACTGATTCACCGGCTACAGAACAGATGCATTCGATTATTACAGTACAAGTCTGGATCCTGCTGTTAGTATCAAGTGTCCAACCATTATAAACATGTCACACCTGTCCCCCAGTGGTAAGCAGACAACTGGGCCCGTTCTGTGTGATCTACAGTAGCTCTCACTTATCATCATCGGTCCTAGAAATTAAGGCTCAGAGCTGTAATTGATTTGGAGTCTAGTTTGTGGGGCATAATTTAGCTTTTGTATTATTCCTGGGTTTTTGTCAGGGTTGCCTAAGAGAACTTGCCACCGTGCCTGACTCAGAGGTGTGCAGCACCCAGCAAAGGCAGTGGCCGTGCCAAACCAGGTGAGATCCCCATTTCTCTCCCAAAGCCTCTCTGCCCAAGTCTGACCCTGAGAGGGCCACTTTGCCTGTGCCTCAGGGTCCCAGCCGGAGAAAACCACTCAACTTCTGCCTCGTCACCTGTGGCTGCTGCCTCATCGCCTGTGGCCAGCACCTCATTGTCTTCTGCCTCGTCACCTGTAGCTGCTGCCTCATCGCCTGTGGCCAGCACCTCATTGTCTTCTGCCTCGTCACCTCTGGCTGCTGCCTCGCCAGCTTCTGCCTCGTTGCCTGTGGCTGCTGCCTCGCCAGCTTCTGCCTCGTCGCCTGTGGCTGCTGCCTCCTTGTCTTCTGCCTCGTCACCTCTGGCTGCTGCCTCGCCAGCTTCTGCCTCGTCGCCTGTGGCTGCTGCCTCGCCAGCTTCTGCCTCGTCGCCTGTGGCTGCTGCCTCGCCAGACTCTGCCTCGTCGCCTGTGGCTGCTGTACCACAGGCCAAAATTGATCTATGGATAAAAACTATTAAAACGATTGGTGAATAAGACCAATCTTATTCTTGGTAAAGTGGTACCATCATATGATATTGTAGCTCTTATGTAGGTGACAAGGCTGTGTGAAGAAGAAAAGAAAATAAAAGTTTTGCAAAAGATGTGGAGGGAGATTTTAGGATGGCATCTTGATTTTTCTGCACCAGTGCTATAAAACCAGAGAGAAAATCTTTGAACTTTCTTTTCAGCTAAAAACGGCACAATTAGAATAAAATGCTTTTATTATGAAGTTGAAAGAAAAACACTTTTTCCAGTATTATGGACAAAAAAGAGTTTTGAAATAGGTCAAAAATTCCGAGGGCTGCTGGAATGTAAATTACACTTTTATAGAAGGAGCCTGGCTGCGGCTTGTTTGAAACAGGAAGGGGCCGAGCTGGAGACGAAATAGCTCTGCTTAAAACTATGGCTGTGAAAAGCCAATAACTGATTCTAACTGAATGTTCCAGATCGGAATTTTGACAACAGCAATGATTTTACTCACTCATATGCATGTTTATTCTAGTCTAGGGTTAAGTCATACAGATGAGTGTGATATATAACTAAGGGGCCAGAAGACCCAACTTCCATCCGCCCAACTTGTTTTAAAGGGAAAGAGAGCAAAGGTTGGATGTTGAAGCACCAGCTGCCTTTTAGATGACATACAAAACAGGGTGTATCAGGGCGGGATTTTGCACGTTTTGACTTAATTTCAAGAGAGGAACATTATGGTGCAAGTGGTGTTATAGCCCTAAAAGTGCGGGGGACATGTCTAGTACAGTATATTATTGCATATATATATATATATATATATATATATATATATAAAGCATTTATATTACAGCACTGGTGAAAGATTTAAAAAAAAAAGTATTTATATCTTCTTGCAAGTCCTGCCACACCAATAACTAATTAACAGATCACCAGTTAGGCTTGCTGTATTGAGGATTAAATACCAGAGACTTTGCTAGAATACTGTGGCAGATCGTGGGTGTGTCATCTCCGCAATTACGTACACGAGTCAGGGGGTGCTGTAAATCGCCAAGCGGCGCTTATTTGCACACAGACAGAACATCCGCACAGAGAGAGAACAACCGCACTCGCGCTGCCCACCGTAACCCTCACACTGCTTACCCCTCATACGCATGGTGGACACTAACACACTACACGCACGCACGCATTAATAAACATTACACAATGCATACACGACCGGGTACGCCAATACAATCCCGCGGGTCCCCAGAAAACCACTTACCGGCCGGCATTAACGCGACCCACCGCACTGCCCGCCAAGACACCCCGCGCTACAATATACTAATACACAAAACCAATAAGCCAGAGTGAGCATTAATTTAATGCTCCAAATGAATGCTGATACTTTCATTCCGATCCATGTCTTTCGAGTTGACATTTCTGCTTGACCCCTAGTGTATCACTGCTTGTTTCTTTTTAAACAGTGATGTCTGTCATTGACATTTGCACATGATGTGTCAAATTAAATTGAATAGTAATGGACAAATAAATAGAGGGTAATACAGAGTTTTTTAGCAGGCAACACATTTTTCAAAATAGTGTGATTTGCACTCTAGACTGTGAGGCCCGTCAGCACAACTTATTATTCAGACTACTGGCCTGACTTGTGAGTGACTGTACATTTATGCCGTAAATTAAAAGTGTTGTACCCATGTAATACCTGTGTAGAGTCTCCCATGGTGTTCGTGCGTTTTCAGGAGCATCTACACTGTGTGTGAATGACATGTTAATAGTGGTAAATTTGGGGATCGAGCACAAAAATAACCTGGACACAAGTACACATCCCCCATAGGTCTTATGTGTCTCATGAGAATTGCCTAGTGACCACTTCTAACGAACATGCTGAACTCGCTAACTTGCCGATAGCTGGGAGCAATGAACCTCAGCCGATCACACAGTTGGGGGCCGAGTGCGGCTCCGTGGGTTAAGCCTCTGTGGTTGTCATCAGGAGGTCGTCAGTTCAAGCCCAGCCTCTGTAGGCCCTGAAGCTTGCGATGGCTGCCCTTCACAGCCAAGATTGCTCTCATGGAAAGCAAGGTTGGGGGAGGTGGGAAGAGGATTTCCCCACGGGGATCAATAAAGTATCAATTTAATTAAATGTAAATTAATTTAGAAAGACTGCTGTGTATTCTTGTGTGATGATTTGTCAAATATTTTTAGATTTTTAGAACTGAGAGATGCATGGATGTACAAAAACTTCAATTTGTTTACATATTAAACCCAGTTCAACTGATTCACGGAAAAGGACCGGTTCAAAAGAATGATTATTTCTTTATCGGACATCATTATAATTCATTTAGAAAGTTGTTTCTGTGTGCTGGTGCTTCTCACTATGACCATCTCGCATTGTAGTTAGCATAATGCTTTTCTCTCCAGCTGACAATCATGGGGATACAGTACACATGCAATTCCGCGTAGTGATGGACAGATAGGAACAGACTAACAACCGCTGTAGCAGGGCCCAAGTGGATGATCAGGAGACTAAAAAAATAATTGTGTATTTAAGATTCTACAACAAAGCTTTCGAATGTTAGCCAGCAAGTTTTGTCAGACACACAATATACCACGATTGCGTTACATTTACTTTTACTCATAAATGTTTGTCCTTTATTCACTGCACAGACAAACTGATACTGGTTGCACAAGGCCCAATTAAAACAAAGTATTTTAAATGCAGGGCACAAAGCTTCTTACCATTTGATATGCAGTATGTTGTTTAAAGCTACTTTCAGTACCATTGAAACTTAAAACAAAGGTCAATACAGTGTGACAGACTTTGAATTTGTATGGTGGCCATTTATTGTGTTTGCTATTAAATGTCACATACTTTGTCTAAACAACAGGTGCATGAAAAGTATGAAAAATGTTATTAATCCCAGCTAAATTGTGGCTTCCCTGTAGACGGGGACCCAGAGCTATCATAGAAACAGCTCTGGACATTTGTAAAGGCCATAACCTTTCTAACCCTACCTCAAGCTTTTGTTGGCTAACCCTCATTTGGCAGCACTGGGTTATACAACAGGTTACATTGTGACTTGCTGTGATAACATTGGCCCAGAAATATCATAAAATCACCTGTGGATGTTTGTAAAAGCCAAAACCTTCCTAACCCTAACCCTAGCTTTTGTATGCTGACCCTAATATGGGGACCACTCAAAATCCATTTGTTTCCTGTGCAGTGCGAGCATGTGTGGATTAATTCTATTCTTGTTTTCATGTGACAACATCAGACCTTGTTATTTGGTACATTACAATGCAATATAACAAAATAAGTTAGATACAACTAAAAGTATAGTTTTTCTTCCATTATGCAATTAGCCCTGCTAATTACTCAGGCTGGGTCACACAAATATGCAGAGGTGTCAATTTCAGGTCCAGAAAGTAAAAATCCAGACCAGGATTTTGTTACAACCAACTAGTTGAGCACTCTGTGACTGTGACTCTTTATGCTCAATTGATTGGTTGAAACAAAATACTGGTCTGGATTTTTACTTTCTGGACCTGAAATTGATAATTCTGCAAATACGGTTTCGTTTTTAATCTGGTTTAAGATTAGATTTATCTAAAATTCATCTACTAATCCCGTTGCATCAAACTTTAAACCTAGTAAATTTAATTTACAATTAATCCTGGTTTTTTGTAATCTGCTTAATTTCCACTTAAACCTAGATTAAATTTAAATCTGTTAGACCAAATATACAGCTGGATTAGCAGTTACAGTATATTTAAATCACCCACTGAGGGGGGTTATGTTAGGTCTGCTTGAGTTTCATTTACAACATGGCTACATTTCATTGCTGGATGGGACTGGAGGAAAGAGTCCCATGCAGTGGGTGGGGAGGAGAACAAGACCAACAGTGACTGGAATAAAGGAAAGGATGCCATTGAGAAAGGCAAGTCCAGGAAGCTGCTAAAAAAGAGTGTGATAGATACATAAGCAGAAAGACGAGGAGGTAAAAACTGTTGGAAAGCAAAAGAAGAAGGGAAAGAGAAAAAAGCTGAATGAGCTGGGAGAGAAAGAGACAGACATGAGGTACCAGAAACCAGTACAGTCTGTACTCGTCCCACCCACACCAACCAGGAGCAGTTTCTAGAAAGCTAATGAATGTGTTTTTATCTGAATGCTCTGAGTCCCAGTAGTGATATGCAGGTCTGAAATAGCACTAATTCATTTATGGCACATTCCACTTGTATGACAATTGGCAGAATCCTTCCTTACCATTTGGATGGTTAATTATATTCCTTTCTGTATGTTTTAATCAAGCGTCAAGTTTATTGACATATACAGATAACAATGGAACATCATTACCTGTAATGAAATTTCTTGGACTCAGAATTCGCCCAAGTTTGCACAGTAAAATAACAATTAACAGTAAAATGGCATGTATGTTTTCACTTCAGTAGAATGAACTAAAGTAGTGAAATAAAAAAGCAGTATGTAGCAAAATAGTAAATAATAAGGTGCATAGTAAATAGTGTTTAGCATTTGCAAGTACTTATAAAAAAGAATGTAGTACAAATAGTGTTAATATTCCTGCATATGTATAAAGAAAGCTTTATAGTGACTGTTTTTTACAGTGAATGGAGAAGGAACAGAATCCAGGGGTCTGAGCAAAATGTTCAGTATGGCAAATGTGTTATCTTGCCTGATGGCAGAATTCATGTTTTGAATGGTTAATGGTGGTTAATCGCTCTCCTTTTCAGACACAAATGCGTGCGCGCACACACACACACACACACACACACAGGTGCACTATTCATATCTTTGTGGAGACTCTCCAATTCCTTACTATTTCAGATGCTGAGAAATTGATACATGCCTTTGCATACAGTAGGTTCAACTACTGTAATGCTGTGTTATCTGGGAGCACACAGTGTACATTAAACACCTTGCAGCATATTCAAAATGCAGCAGCTCAAATTGTCACGAGGAGCAGGAAGTTTGAGCACATAACCCCTGCTCTTCGTTCCCAGCTCTGGCTTCCAGTATGATTCAGGTATAACTTCAAAGTTCACCTACTTGCCTATAAGGCACTTAAAGGTCTAGAACCTGCCTATCTAACAGAATTACTGCAAGTTTACAAGCCGCATCGCCCACTCAGATCACAGAACGCAGGTCTCCTTGTTGTGCCACATATAAATAAAGTGACAGTTGGCGGTAAAGCATTCTGCTACAGGCCGCCGATACTGTGGAATGGTTTACCAGGCTATGTTTGGGATGCCAAATCGGTCTCAGCCTTTAAATCTTCACCGAAGACTTATTCCTTCATTTTAGCTTACCTGCAACCTAACACACACCACAGCATAAATATGGCTGCTGGAGGTGCCATTTTTATCTACTATGCTTGTCCATTAATGTGTCTATGCATGTTCTGACATTCCAAGCTCTCTGCCTTCCAACATGGCTGGATGGCACCCAGGGTGGGCAGCTGGCCTTGGGCCCCCAGAGCTTTTCATCTCCTTTGTCTCTGTCTTAATGATGCTGTGACGTATCACCACACACCCGTGCAAGGCGCCTTGGGGTGGTTGTGTTGTGAAAGGTGCTATACAATTCATTTGAATTCAAATTGAATTTTTACAATATATTTAGCTTGGTAGCAATATTTTGCTTAACCCGCAATATATTAACAATTATTACCTTGATAAATTGATAATGTTCAGAATTTACTTTACCAGTATACACTGGAACACGCTGGAATTAACCTAATTAAGGAAAAATACAGCAAGTTATTCCACATCACAGTCATAAGAGAAACTTATTGGTCATCAGTTAGGGACAATACTATAAATGGCACGGCACGGCTGGACTGCCCATTGACACCTGACTTATACCTTTCCCTCTGGAAACAGAATATCTTCAAGCAACACCATCATATCTTTTTAACTTGATAGAGCGTATATCATTCAAAGTCAGCCAAATGATGCAATGTTGATGACAGCAGAAATCTGTTTAAGATGTTGCATCAGACACAGTTAAGATTTTTTGAGGAAAGACCTTTTAAAGTAAAAAGGTCATCAGGATGCTGGGCAGTACACCCGCCTCCCATCATCCTAGAGATTAACATATACTGTACTAGTAATGGAGAGGAAACAGCTTATTAAAACCCAGTGCAATGTTTAACATATTTTGAAAGTAAAAATGATTGAAAACATAATCAATTTGTCAGGGGTAATAATTAAGAAAATCATAGGGGTTAGGAAAACATGCTGCTATTGAGATAAGCATACATTAATGATATGATAATGTAATAATGTTGGTTATACTATCAAGATAAATGTAAAAAATGTTTTATATGAACACCCCTTTATTTTGAATGCTTGCTGTCATTATTGAGCTGAATTTAAACAAAAAATATAATAAAAAATATTTGTTAAACTATAATAAAATGTTTTGGTTATACTAGCAGGCTAACTGTAATCTTTTTATATTTTTTTTAAAATAATAATTAAAACACTCCTTTTTAAAAACATTCACAAACGTGTTTTGTTACTGTAAGCACTGGTTATCTCCGTAAAATATGTGTGTTTGTGTGTGTGTGTGTGTGTCTGTGTCAGAGTGTGTGCCTCAGCGGGGCACATGTGCCTGGCGCTGGAGTGTCTGCATTTAACAATGCCCTTAATCCCCAGTCACTCCAGCCACTCTCTAACCCTGCTTCCTAAATAAAGTGTTGATATATACAAGCACACGGAACACAAATATTTGTAATAAAGGGAAGCACTCAGTATGGATTTAAATATTTGGAATTTCAGGGGTCTTTTAGGGAGAAATGCCTGAAATATACACACACACACACACACACACCTTTGTGTAAAATAATGAATGCCTGCAAATTTTTATGTACACAACGCAGATATTTGATAAACAGCTGCCATTTGCTCTGCCTCTAACCCTCTGCCTCTGCCACGTGTCTCTTCCTCTGCCTGCTCCTGAGTGATAACGTGGCTCCTGCTGCCTTTACCAAAGGCGGCCTCTGTGACTTTAGAGGCCGGGAATGAGGTACGGCTTCATGATTTTCCCGCTTTCTTCCCTCAGCTCACTGCTCAGTCTCGTGTTCATTCTCACACTTCTTTTGTCAGACACATTTTTTGCTCTGTTAGGACAACACACAGGTGCAACCATCACTTCGGCAACAGACTCCACGGCAGAACGTTCAGCTGTGAGTTTGAGGAAGGGGATGATATGCTGAATTTGCCCATCACTTGTGAGTACACTGTCAGAAAAAAAGTATCAATTTGTATCTTTGAGGGTACAATTACTTGTTACTGGATTTGTACCCTTATGGGGTCTGCCAGTTATATACTAGCTGTATAAAATTGTACCTTTCAGTCTAATTTAAGGTACAGAAATAGAGCATTTTTGTACCATTGGGAATATATTAATGTCGTTTGTACCTTGGGGTACCTGGGCCGTAGCCGATTTCTCTGACAGTGTAGCTGATAAAAGCTCAGCTGGCTGATGTTTCTCTTGTGCCAGGCAGGAATAGCAAAAGAAAAATAAAGTAATTATTTGATAAAACGACGTGCTTAAGTGTATCCCGGCTGTCTCAGATGAGTCACACTGGAAAACTGCCTCTTAGATTGTTCTGCCACCAAAGTCCTGATGGTATATTCTGTGATTAACATGTTTCTTCAACTGTCAGGGAATCTAGGTGTCACTAAGACATAAAATCATATTTCAGCTTGCAGGGAACCCTAATGAAATTATTCCCCAATGCCTTGTCACCCTGGATCCAGAATTGGGGGGGGGGGTGGAGGGTTTATGTGACAGGAATTGAAGCTGAAATGATCATTGTCTGGATGTATAGGAACCAAACTCTCCTGCTTGCAGTTTAGCTTTGTATTTGTGTGGATAACGATTCAGACGCTGAACTTCTTTTGTACATTGTGTATAGTTCAGACTATCATTTTTAAATGGCATATCTAATTTTTCACTTTATAAAGAAACATACATGGGTATATGGGGGCCATAATGGAATAGAGCGCTGAAAAAATGTAAGGCACAGCTGAGGGGAATGTGAACGGATTATGCTTTGCAATTTGATCTATCGAAAGATTATTAAAATAAAATTCTACATTTTTTAAATTGCATTGCAGATTATCCTCAGTGCTGGTATATCTAACTCTAGCATTAATGTTAGAGCAGAGCTTGGGCCATTTGACTCATTTTAATAAAAAAAAAATAAATAAATAAAAAAGGAGAGGAATCTGAAAAGGCCTCAATGAAAGCTCACAGAATTTCATGGTAATAATTCTATAAAATGCTTAATTAGACATTCTTTCAAACACATAGACAAAATACCCACAACAATACAAAATAACCAACAAAAATGCATAAACACACAGAGGTTATCATGCTCAGCCCTGCCCTGCGTGTCTCTTTCCCTGTGTTCCCCTCAGACGTGGCTTAATTAGCCGCACCTGAGCCTTGTTTAGCTTTGCCTTATGATCCAATCCCCTTGTTAGCCCTGCACACCTGCCTTGTGTTTGTTCCTTGATGTTCTTCCCTTTATTAGTCAGTCTAAGTCCAGTCACCCCTGTCAGATATTGTCAGTACTGTGTCTATCTTGCCTGTTGCTCCTGATTCCCATTTTACCAACAGTAAATACCCCTTTGTGGGGCTTGCTCACCGCAGTCAGCATTATGGGTCGTACCTGCTGCCGGCAACGCAGCAGAGGTCATGTATGTAAGAGGCAAGTGGAGGTCAAGCTAATTACACAGGGATGTGAAACTGTGTTGGTAAGGTGATCTCAGGAAGGAGGAAGGAGATGCCAGGCTAGACTGGCTTTTATAATGGCCTTGCTAATGCATTTATTTGTTCATTACATACTTCTCTCCGTGGTTCTGAAAGTAAGCGCCATGTTGTGGATGCTATACTAGCTCTCTTTACCGCCAGGTAAAGGTGGTAAGTGGGTAAACATTGACAGGCAGTTGCGATGTATGCACACTAAACAAACTGTGCCCATAGGAATACACTAACGTTGTCTTTCTTACATTTTAATATGCCATTAGCCTATAGAGACTGTACCCAAATATACAAACAAGGGCTCTCCCAACGTGAAAATATACATGAATCATCTTCTACTGTACTTTACATGACCATAGACATGCAATATGTGGGGAAAAAAATAGCCAAGAGCTATATCTTCCTCATTATTAAAAGGAGATTTTCAGCAGGATCCTTTATGCTGTGAAGTTTTACAATAGTAGATATTATCAAGGATGTCTTAATGTCCTCTTTCAACTTACGGCTTTCAACTTTCACATAGACCTTTAGAGATCTGAGGATAGAACTTTGCCTGTGGCTATGCTTCATACTTGATACATTTTTTTGTATAGGCATTGTAAGAAGAGTCCATTGCCAATACACTCGTTTGTTTGGATCATCACTCTTTTAGTGTTCTGACTGGGAACCAAGTTCGGAGCGATGGTCCATGCAGCAGCATTGCTTTTCAGAAAAGGATTTTTGCTGCTATAGACATGAGACAAACATAAACACAGTGACACCCATCAATGACTGAGCTGGGAAAGCTGGCAAGAGCGAGCTCATACATACACAGATAGCCAATAGTACACAATGGGCAGGTGTGGACCATAGCATCAATTAATCACCAGGGATGAGAAACAGCTGGGGTAAACACAAGCGAGTGCACAGAGGATGGCCGGCAGTGACATGTCACAAACTCTCTGCTCACTTTATTAGGTACAGCTGTTCAACTGCTTACTGAATATCTAATCAGCCAATCATATGTCAGCAGCACGGTGTATAAAATCATGCAGATACAGGTTAATGTCTTCAGCTGATGATCACATCAGACTCCAGAATGGGGAAGACAAATGATTTATGTGATTTTGAACATGACATGGTTGTTGATGCCAGGTGGGCTGGTTTGAGATTTTCAGAAACTGCTGATATAATGAAATGGCCAGTGAGTCTATGTACAGATTTTGATATACTTGTGAGGACCAAAGATTTTTAACATTTAAAAATTTCACAGATGTACAAAAAACATTACCTAAAATTGGGCATATGTGTCGATCTAACATTTTCGCTGCTAATAACCAGTATAGCATATTTAATCTCATACTCTACCCACTCATGTTTCTGCCTTCCTTTGTGAAACTCAATCAGCGAGTTCAGGCAGCAGCATCACTAAACCTCTACAGCGACACCCAGCTTCCAACATTAACAAGTGACTAATTTGCATATATATATATATATATATATATATAGATATATACCATATTAGCAAAGCAGGGTGAAGCTCCACAGTTTACAGTCTAATATTGATGGCAAAAGCTTGCATTTGCATGCATATAGTGACAAGAGACTGTGCCACAGCGTAACTATTGAGCTATGAGAATAATTTGGTGAGCTAACTTTCTAAAACTTGAACAAACAGTTCATACAGAACAGTGCATCCTTAAACCTAGAGTTATTAACCTTTTAATTCAGGCAGTTCATCCAGACATCAAGTAAACACTACAATTTCACAACAGTATTAAAAGCAAAGACATTGCTTATGTTACAGCCAGCCACACAATAGTATGCTAAACGCCTTAGAGCAGGAGCTGGCAGTCTTATCCAGAAAAGGCTATTGGGTATGCGGGTTTAATTAGATGACTGATTGGCTAAAGAATTCTGACACCTAGGTTTAATCGGCTGGGCAAAAGGTTATCCGAAAAACCTGCATACACACTGGCCCTTTGTGGATAAGATTGGCCGCCCCATCCTTAGACTATGCATAGAACAGGTGCACATAAAAGGGTAAAACAAACAACAATCAGACCATTCACCACTGGATATAGCAGCTTTATTTAACTAGTAATATAAATTAAGCAAAGGGAACACTGAACTGTAGTTAGATATGACCGTATTACTTACCACACCTGACTAAAGCAGATATCACTTATCGCCAGTTAACACTGCATACTCTCCCGGGACCGTGCTGTGATGCACAGCAAACCAAGGTAAAGACGGAAACTGCATTCCCACTTCGCCTAAAACACAACGTTTCTGACCCTAGCTTTGGCAGATCAACAGCAGAATAAAACAAAGGGGAGAGCATTCAAGATGGTCTCACACAACTTGAATTATATCCCACTTTCTTAATTAATGTTTGATTTCTCCACAAGCAGTTTTTACTTCCTCTGCCACTCAATCTCTCACTTTATACAATCACTTCAACATGATCCGGCAAAAATTATCCTCTGACAAACTGTCTGAATTTCACTCACTGAATAGTGCAAAGTAAGCATTTTGGCTCTTAGCAGGCTACTGGATGAGTGGAGTGTAGCTGACAGGTACTGGGAAGGGAAAGGAACTGGAATTAGTGAGGGAAACAAGGAAGAGGAGAAGAGGAAACCCGAAGGACAGAGAAGAAATAACGGAGGTGCTGCACAGTTTGCAGTAAACAAATACAGTTTTTGAGGAATTTGCGCACAAATCTCATTACTCATTTTTAATCATCGGCAACTGTAGACATGCACACCGACATACAGTAACAAACACGATAATTTTGATTTTAGCTGTTTTTATTATTAGCATAAAATACTTTGTACTCCATGGTGTCATGGCGGCTCAGTTGACAGCACTATAGCCTGACACAGAAAACCACCTCTCCTGGAAGTTCCCGGAGTCTCCTGTAAACTGACAGCAGCTCCCTGACATCCGCAAACAATGCTCGAGAGAGAGCAACCTGATTTTTCCTTTGTAACTAAACCTGTCATTTTAATTTGCGGGCAGACTGTACATTTTTGGCCTCTTTTGACATATTTACCTATTTCATTCTTTTCCTAAGCCGTGACCTAGATAATGGGCGTTAAGTTGCATGATATTAGAGCTATGAAAACAAAGAAAATATCAAACCCATGTCCCTTTACGATACACTAAAGCTTACCAATGACAAGTACCACTCAATTTGCTCAGTTGCGTCATTTTGCAATGGGAATTTTCCTGGTTTAAATGATCGCAAAATGTGGAGGTCAGTTTGACAAATACAATTTCTTCAGTAGTATTGATAGATAGCATTACTAGTTAAACTAATTGGCTGTATTATAAAGAATTATACTGCAACCTAAGGAGAGTTAAAGCACAGTTCAGTCCACTTCATGTCCTTTATGGGACTCCCCATGGACCTGCTAGTGGCAATAGAACTTTGATGGTATTTTCAAAAACAGCACTATTCTGGTATTATGAAATTGTATCAATAAAATCTGGCAAGTATGGTTTGGGGGGTTGGGGACAGGCAGAAATTTATGATGATGGAAGATGCACATCTGGATGTTTTGGATTATATCTCAAATAACCTCGGAGGATTTTTTGCCAAAGTACAGTTGTTGAGTTCGTGGGTGAGCTGTCCAAAGAATAATCTATGAGCACAGGGCTGTTGGGATTCAGAACACTACAAGTTTATAAAGCTAATACCAACGTGCCTTAAGGATACCAAGCTTAGGTAGCTGGTAAGTAGGTTTCATAGGATACTTTCTGCAAATGTCCGCCATGCATTACAGATAAAGTCATAGACAAAATTTGCTGAAGATAAAGCAATCATATGAAGGATAACCTACACTTGTTTTATTTTTTTCAGGCACCACAGAAAGGTCCAGGGCAGGGAGTGATGCTCCAGCATCTAACAGCTTCTTTCACCAGACAGGCAAGGTCTGATGGAGGTGGCAAGGGCAAGCATGTACTTTACATCTATCATTGTTGAACACAAACTATCTTTCCAGGTGTGAAGACATACAGGAAAGCTATTTAGGAAAATGTTTCCGGATTGTGAAATAGCCAAACGTCATTGCTGCTCACCAACAGCAACAATAGTCAACATTAGAATTAGAGCCTGAATGCTCAGAGGATTTCTACATCAGGAGCAAAAGAAATGCCATACAGTATTATGGCTGATGAGAGTGAAAAGCAGTGTGGCATACTAGTGAGGGAGTATGATGAAGCATAAGATGATGTCAGAGCTGGATTTGTGGATTTGCCGGAGTTTAATGATGCCAATGCTGAAAACATTCAGCAGCATTGCATCATCTATGCATAAGAAAGGCTTGAATGGAATAATTGTGTAGGGTTTAGCAACTGGGTTTAACAATTGTAATGTGAGAATTGGCATAAATAACTTGAAACTACGTCCTGGCTGTCGCTCCGCGTGCTTT
>JAODKM010000224.1:0-14847 GCA_026780845.1 Petrocephalus sullivani
CTTGAACGCATTTCAGGAACGGATTAGTTCAGCTGGATCCCATCATCCAAGATGATTGCGCTGCTTGAAAAGCCTACATGTCTCGAGTCTAGAAAACATCGGCAAGTATCGGCAAATATCTCATTGGCTTCTACAAAATGACAGAAAAGACGGCACATTTTTTCACTTATTCTGAGCAGGACCATTTATTAAAGCGATATAATTACTTCAAAGTTCAAGTTTATTTATATAGCACATTTACAGACAACCTCTTGTTGTACCAAAGTGCTTTACATATACTAAAAAAATACACCACAACAAACATATGCAACAAATTAAAAATAAGAAGCAAAGAGTAAAATGACAATGTCATATTAGAATTAATCAGTATAACTAAACTATAAAATAAATACTAATAAATGTCAAGCACAACTGGAATTAAAAAAATGAATCTGTATCAAAAGGAAACGCAGCAAGTGACCCAACACACACACACACACACACACGAGCTCAGGTGTCCGAGACAAACTATGGAAACCCGGAGAATGTATTTCAGGGCCAGACAGACTTTTTTTAATTGTTGATGGTTAATATTCCAACTAGGGTGACCACCTAATCTATGTCAGGAGGGGAAATCTGAGCTATGCCAGTGTTTGTAAAATATCATTTCAACCATTTCAATTAAAAGGACCCAGATTTCACTTAAGCACTGAGTTCTTGCTGTGTGCTGATTGATCAATCTCCTGTACGCATGCATGTGTCACTAATGTTAATGTGAAACGGCTGGAGTCTTTCAATCAAGGAAACAAACCAGTAAAACGGTGAAACAGTTCAGCCGACACAAGAGCTTTTCAGTTTTAAAGTAGTTTGTAAATTCCGAAGTAGCTCATAGTGTCCCTTCTGACATGGATTAGGTGAATTTCATTTGAAATTCTCTTTTTATTATAATAATTATATTTGTGCACTGATTGCAATCTGTCACTTGTCCCTGAAACGCGAGGCCAACGCTGATTGGCTTACACGCACGAACACTAATTAAGTGTGCGGGCTAATCCTTGTTTACACAGAACAAACCTGCTCCGAGCAGGTTTGACGATTAGGATGTGTTGGTATAACAACACATCCAGCAAGAGTTTAGAAGAACCGACAGATCCAGGGCCCGGTTTCCCAAAACCTTCTTATCGCTAAGTAGTTCTTAAGTTGTACCTTAACCTCTCTCTTAACGTTATGGAATGATTCCCGAAGCGTTCGTACACAAAGTATATCTTAAGTAAGTCACACGTTCGTAAGGTTGGTCCAGACCACTCTTAAGAGTCTTCTTAGCGCGCTAACAGTGTGCGTCATCGGGAAACCGGGCCCAGGATCATGCCAAATCGTCAACAATTTCATCCGGCTAAACGAATAATCCACGTACGGAGAATACCCCCCAGGGCTACCGTATAAGACACTTATCAGTGCGTCTGGATTTTATAATCTTGGTATCTCGGTCTCCACGATCAACTTTGGAATATACTGGACAGCCTCTTTGTTCTCTTTGTTCTTTGTGGTGGAAAACTCTACCCAACTTAGTTGCAGCAACACCATCATATGAGATCAATACCTGAGATTGTGATCATTTTTACTGAAGAAAGGCAGTGACCAGATTTAAATGGGTACCCTTAAAGGGGAAATACTGTTCTTCACAGCAAGCACTAGCTCTTAGAAGCATGACCCAAAATGATAAAACAATGCAATAGGACAGGTTAGATTATCAAATGAATGAAAGCTCATTTACTTGGTTGTGGATGGAGTCTTTGGAAGTTGGTCAGTGATGACTTGATTGATAGATGACATTCCAGTGAGAGATGTCTTTAGCATGTCTTCTTCCTCTGACTGCCTGTCTTCGGTAGACAGATAAATAGATAGACAGATAGATAGATATTTTTTATTGCCATTTGCACAGGTACAGGTCAGTTCAGGTACATTGGAATTGTTGTGTGTATCTCTCAGAGTTATTTTTATAAATAGAGAGACAGGGGAGAGGAAACAAGTAAACAGAAAAGATATATAGAAATATATAAGATAAAAATAAATAAGAGTAGCAAACACTGTAATTGCAGGACGGCAAGTAGATACTGTGTATCTATATATATATAATCTACCGAGTAGGTTACTTTTGTAACAGGGCATGTGTAAACACTGGATTGTGTATGTTTTTAGTCATGGTTTTCATATGGAGCAGTATTGGAGTGCAAGTCTCACTCTCGCCTTTAGCAGCAGACAGACAGAGAGCTTTGAGTAAATCAGAGGTAGGGAATCTTACCCAGAAAGGGCTGCTGTGTGTGGGGGGTTTTGCTGCAACTACTAATTAGAGGACTGATTAGCTGAAAAGTTCTCACACCAGGGTTTGAACAGCTGACCTAAAAAAATTCCTGAAAACTTGCATACACACTGTCCCTTTGAGGATAAGACTGGGCTTCAAAAAGAAATTGCACAGAGGAGTAACTCGATTTTCTGACATGGCCACCCAATTGCCGATGTGGATCTGATGATATGCTTACCCTGCTGCCTCATTCAGTCTGAGGAAGCCAAACATAAACCAGGTGCAAGGTCTCACTGTACTACTATCCTATGGGTGGGTCAGGAATCGCTTTACCTTCTGGTTTTCTAGAAAACTTACAAACATCTTTGTTAAGACTCTTCAGCCCCAGAGGTAGGTTACTGATGGCCGCTGTCAGAAAATGAGGATGGGCGTGGGAAGGCACGGTACTCACAGCCCGGCGGGCATCGCTCTCCAGCTTTTATAAACGAGTGTTTTAATCAGACAGTTCCCAGGCTACCTTCTCACCCTACTGCAGGTGGCACTGCTTTGAGGTGGGCCAGGATTTATTAATAAATATCCTACATGCTTCCTAGGGGCATAGCCACAAAATTGCCCCCCCCCCCCCCACCCACTTGACAAAGAAATAAAATTTGACCAATACCTATGACTGGTGTTTCTCCTTCCAGCCAATTAACAGAGAGGGCAAAGGTCCTGTCCAGAGAACGGCGGGGGAAAGTTTGTTGTTTCTGGGGTAACCCGTCCCCAGTGTAGTTATTCCTTTTGGTTAGTATGACGTAATATTTATGGGGGGGGGGGGCACAGATGCATAGTTTATAGGGTAGTACACACCACCACTAGAGGAATCCACACTGTCTGTGACCACCTTCTGCTTTTCACAGGTCCTCTGACACCATGCAAGCATCCTGCAGTTGGGGGACTTCATACATCAACCAGATGGTCTCCAGAAGGTGGCCCCATCCAACCTGCTCCTATATTGGTTATATGGTGGCCTGGTTATATGGTGGTCTTTAGGACCAATCACATAGGTCTGAATCAGAATTTGTTCTAGGGCAGGTGGTGACAGAATATACAATTAAATCAAAGAATCAGGAAAATAGAGTGATAAGCAATAAACAGAATAAAGATAAAAGAGAGATTTGAATGGAAATATGCAGTTAATAAATAAGCAAGCAGACGTCACGAGTTAGGGATCAGTAACTCTACTTCCTTCAGGGCCTGTTTTCCTATCTGACATCTCATTAGATGTTGTTTTTCACTTAAAAAAAAATAAATTGCAGGCAAAGTGAAGTAAAACTGGAATAATCAGTCTGCGTTTAGAAGGAATAACAGACACCAAAAACCCATGTATCACCTTGTCCTGCAGGAGGCAGTATATTGACTGACCACTATTGTAACCTGAAGCTTCACAGCCTGAATTGTCAATCTACAAAGCTTGTTTTTACACCCCCAATCCTACTTCTATCATTTCTCCTCTATCTCGTGAGAATTGATTTCCATGGGAACATCAAAGCTGGAACTGCTTTGGATTTATGAAGGTTTTGATGGCAAACATGATGACTAATTTCTGAATAATATGCATCATTAAATGTGAAATCATTTCACATTAAAACATGGAGTGTTTTCCTGCTGCAAGAAAAATAAAACATCAGAACAAAGTGTAAATGGATGTGCTACTCATCTGGGTGAGACAAAAGGTAATTAAATTGCATTTTTATCTGTGGGTACAGAGGAAACACGAGAATGACGTGGTGATACCCACTATGTGTCTGTAATCTCAGAGCCATGCAAAGTGTCTCAGATCATATTTTTTTAGGGAAACCCTCTGCAGGGTTGACCAAGAATATCACACCATAACCACACATTGAGAGACTGCTAACCACAGCTGCCCAGAATCCACACAGTCCATCACTCACCTGCAGCGTTGTCAGCACCTATTACTAGTATATTTCTGGCTGATGTGCTTTTAGCTATAAGGTGTCCTGAATGGTATGAGGGGTAGGGGGGTGTAAATCTAATGTAAAGTTTGATTTACGTAACGATTTGTGTATCTGAAAAAAAGGATTCCACTTACTTCTTGGTGTTACTTAAATAAATTATGTTTATAAAGTGTAAGTGTATTTGTTTTTACACAAAATTCCTTGAATGAACTCAATTGAATGCTAGATACCGGTTGCACACAACTAGAATGAGCATTCTCAAATGCTGACCTCATAGGATGTCTTCTGGCCAGCAAACAGTTCAGATCTGAACCAGATTGAAATTTCATGGTGGAAGCACACACTAACTAACTGGAAAAGGCCTTTAATTAAGCACACACTAACTATCTGGAAAAGGCCTGTAATTAGCACACACTAACTAACTGGAAAAGGCCTTTAACTAACAATAGAGACTAATACCTGTGACACACCGTCCTCGATTGTGGAGGGATTCTAAACCGTAAGCCTGGGTTTCTAAAAATTAAGCCTAGTTAAATATTAAATGAGTGAAATTTTTTTATTTGTTCTTCTATCCCAAGTTGTGAGCCACTGCGGGAGTTCTCACCTTCTCTCAGCCCTGATAAATACTTAATGTTCTGCAGTCTAGCAACCATTTCAGTTGGTTTAATTAGACATGAGAACATTCAATGTGATAAATCAACTAGGTTCTGTTTTTAGAACACAAAGTGAATGCAGCAAACTTAAATAAAAAGTTTAATATTCATAATACTCATTCTAGCTGTATGGAACCACTGTACATGATTTAAATGAGCTCTTTCAAGGTAATTTTTTCAGTGCTGTTTAAAAATTAGTTTGAAGGCACCTACAGGATCAGGGTTACTGAAGATTAAGTAGCTGGGGTATGGTGGCCACCAGCTGTTTTGAGAGAAAGAGAGGCGAGGTTAATTATCGGAGATAATAGGAAGTGACTAGCCCTCCATCCCCATTTACGAGTGCTTACCACAGTGTCGGACTGTGGTCCCCTGGCCCGTGACCAAACCATGTGCCGCTCCTCGCACTTTACAACTCAGGTTCCAGTTTATCATCATTCTTATTTCAAGTCTCTTAAGTAGTGCTTTTATTTCCAAGTTTACATTAATGTTTTAACCTCTTCCCAGCTCTGACCTGTCTATGCCTTCACGAAAAGGGACACTGATTTCCTCAAAGAACTGGCTACCCACCAGCAAGATTCCAGCCCCCCATTTGCTCTGGCAGATACATTTAAGCATGTAAGCTTGTTATAGAGGCTATAATATGATGCCTGTGCGTATAACATGACCCTCTCATTTAAGCGATTGTTAGAGAGGCCATAGAGAACCAAATTGTTGGGGGAAGGGGCACCCGACCACAGTCACCTGACCTATGGCTGGTCACATGACTGGGGTTTGATATCTTGATCAGTCCCTTCCTGTGTATTAAACTGATGCAATCTCGCCAATCAAGGGCCACACCAAACACCAGATACAGTGCCGCCCACTCTTCGCCAATGCATTACTGCCCTTGACTGCACATTCAGCTTTCATGTCTTTTTTTGGTAAAGACTATGAAGAATATAAATGAACTCATTACCGTATGTTTGTTTTTCCACCCATAATAATTCTCCTTCATTGATACGACCTCCAATGGCACAAATATCATGGAGTGATGACAATAATTACTATTTCATTTTTAGAAAAGAGGAAAACGTTACTCATCAGGGGGAAGAGATTAAAATGCAGAGAGTATGGGAATCATAATGGGTACCAAGACGAATGAACCGCTCATGAGTGCCGGACACTAAGCAAACGAGAAGCTAGCTTTGAAGCGCAGATGCGTCGGTTTAAATGATGGAAAACCGAGGTGTTATGGAACACAGGAGACTCCTCCATTTCCATGGCTCCATTATGACATCACAGGGAGCGATTGCTCCTAAGAAAACATGCAGTGAGCACAATGAGCTTAATATCACCTGCAGGGTGTTACTGGCACCTGGATCTGCATGGTAACCCACTCTTGTCCTCTGCTCTGCCAGCTGAAAACAATATATGTATAAAGAATGCTCATAAAAAGTGCAGGCAGTCAGTACATGGCCTAGAAAGAATAGGGCCCGGCTTTGATGTTTCCCCATCACTGTCAAAAGATCACGCGCAAAGTAACCAGAAACAAAAAGAGACAGCAGATGCAGAACTGAAAAGAAACAGGGGATATCTTTGCCAAAAGAGGAGGAGATGGGAGATGAGCAAAAACAGAGACTGCACTTCCCCTCAGAATGAACTGCTGATGAATTCTATTCCCCCACAAGGTGCAAATATTTGTAGATTTATTTTGAATCTTTGCAGGGATACTGATTCAACTAAATCGGCAAAGACATTACCTTGTTCTGATTGTCTGGAGACCGGCTTCTTAGGAGATGCTGAAACTGAGTTTTATGTGACAGTTTCCTTACTAACAATTTTTATGTATTGTCTAACTGAAATTCCTGCCAGGTTTAAGACCAGAGATCCCTTGGGAGCACAAATTAATAAGTCTTTGGGGCTACGGAAACTAGACCCATTTCAACACCAGCGAACATCCCATTCCGGGTCACTTTTAAGCAATTGTACATCCATTTTATGAAACTAACTATTCATTTATTACAAGTACAGCCCCACCATGACCCCTTCCATGAATATTCCCAGAAAAATCTGAAACCTTGGGAAACTTAAGGGTCTTTGTCAAGGGACCACCAAAGGAATCACTCTGCCAAGCCTGAGATTTGAACCAATGACCTTCTGATCAGACTACACAAGCAGAATTTAAATGTATTACATTTGAGTGAAGCCCTGCTTGGAGCCCCTGATCTAAGGGGTAATTTACCTCTACGCTGACCTGGGAATGAAGGCGCTGATTAATGAATCTTGAAGATAAAGGAGATAAAAGGAGGAACTGCGATGGCGGTGAGGGCGAGTGATATTCCGTATGCATTAATTACGGTACGGTGCCTGAGACGTCTCCCTGCCCGCCGTTGCCCTCCTGTTGCGTCACTCGCGATGAGCCACTTTGTTTTTTTCCGTTTACTTATTCATCTGTTTATCTGTTTTCTCAGATAAAAATTCCTCCAGTCGGTCGGCACTGGACATAGCAGTGTTCTCTGCACTCTGATCACATAGACTCTTCTCTGCTTTACGCGTATCTCTTAATATTTCACATCAAGTGGGGAAAAAAGAATAACATCAATATATATGAAAAGTGAGAGGGTTTGTCTAATACGTCCCAGTGTGCTCTCAAAGGCCAGCAAACGGACGCAGACTTCTGGGGAGGGCGATCTCAGACAGAATTTCACAAAGCAAGACTTAATGTCACCAGATGTGTTTTTTTATTTCTTTTACCGTCCAGTATGTCAATGATAAGATGAGAGCAGAGAACAAAACCAGCAGCTTAATGAAATGCGAATAAAGGACATTACCTACAAGCACCTATAAGTGCAGTGACTGCTTGCAAACGTGTGGTTTGAGCGGTGGTAAACATAGCTGCTGATCGTGGTATTACAGCTCAACTGTATGACTTAGCACCTAATTACTGATGTCAAATACTAATGTCAGACAAAACAGGAGCATGTGCTTTAATAAAAATCGCTTGCGTTATAAATATCACTTTCTAAAATTTTCTAAGATGAAACGGCATCATTATTGAATTATTTCCTCTCATGTATTTATCTTCATATGCTCTGTGTTCCACTGGAAAGGGCCGGCCATCCATATCAATGATTCATACGAGCCACATGAGAGAGACAGCTCTTGTGGGTCCGTGGTGCATTACAGAGGAGCTGCCACTCGTCCATCACCTCTTTGTGATGGTCAGAGGGATTAGCATGCACAGAACATCAAAGGCATGCACCAGCCCCCCCCACCAGTACTTGTAGGGGGCAGGCTTCACATCTTCTTGTCCTGTAAAGAAATTGCGCTTTCCAGAAATGATGTCAAACATGTTATATTCTTTGGGATTTGTCCAAGCATTTCAATAACTGCATAATTAGTCCTGCTGACCAACCCTGCGGCATCACTTTTATGTCAGCCAATCATGGACAGTGGGGGAGCCTCAGGGACCCTGCACAGACAGTGTGCCAAAATGGTGATCACCATGGTGATTACGGCTCATATGATGTCGTATTGCTTGTTGTGCGTCTCCAAATATGATTTAAATATGAGTTGAGCAGTGACTATCTTCCCCATAAGATTGTACATTAGAGACTGGCCTGTAATTTCTGAGATTCTGTGGATCCTAACTTGGTTTCTTCAGTAATGGTCTGATTAATGTTACTTTAAATTGGTCACCTGATGACAGGGACGCATTCATTATGGCAGTTATAAGTCTTGCCAGAGCTCCCAGGAACTCTTTAAGAAGCTTAGTGGGGATTGGGTCCAGTGGGCACATGGTTGATTTGGTTTTAGTTATTATAGTTATCAGCTCCTGTTCATTAATTAATTCAAAAATATTAAGGGTGTGTTCACATTCTGTTTGCATCCGAGTTATTTGTGAGCCATTTGGATGTGTTTGAAGCCTAATGTTTGTAATTTTATAATTAAAGAAGTGCATAAAATGTTCACTACCAATATTACTCAGTAGCAGACATTTAGCTTTATTCGTTAGATGAGCTATTGTCTTAAAAAGGTGGGTTATTTCTTGCGATCAATAAGATTAGAGGAATAGGCTGAATGCGCCCTATGTAGGGCTTGCTTATGTTGTTGCAGGCTGTCACACCGGTCCATGCCAACTTGAACACTAAACCTGTAGACTTCAATTTGCACGCTAAGCTGCGGCACTCCTGTTTGTAAGAGCATGTAAACTATGGGGAGTGTCTGGTGGTTATTTTTCAAAGGCGCTGTTTCGTCTAAAATCTGACTAATCACTGTACTGAAGTCATGTGTGACTTTGCTGATATCTGTATTAGACATGAAGTTCACATTATTTAACACATCAATAAATGTGAATTTTGGTCATTTAGGTCACATGTCATAATAATCTTCTCCTCCGTAGTCAAGGAGGGTGGCTGAATTATGAAGGTGATTAGGAAATGCTACATCATGAACATAAATATTACTGCAAATAATGTGTATGATTGTACTTATGTGTTGGTCCCCTGATGTGCTGGTCACATTCAACAGATTCGGGGAGGGACAGGAAACTTTTGGTGAAGGCACCAGTCTCTATTTCCACATGTAAATTAAAATCTCTGAGTATTATAATATTCTTTACGTTAATGACTAAGTCAGTAAGAAGTTCCTCAGATTTAGTCAGAAACAAAGTGTATGGGGCAGGGGGTCTGTAAACTATAAGAAAACAGAAGGATGGGTCAGATGCAATTTGAATTAGCATCGCTTTAAATCATTTTGGGTTCAATTTTTAACAGTGAATTAAAAATAGCTGCCAGGCCTCCTTCACACCCAGAGTCATGTGGCTTCTGTAGAAACTAAACCCTTCAGGTGAGGCTTAAACAAGAGGAATGGTGTCTGTGGGTCCAGACAGCCAGACTTCAGTTAAAACACCAGAGGTCTGCACCAGTGTCAACCACTATGCCATGAAGTGATTTTTTTCCTAAAAAGTGAACATTCATTTAATAGCTTTTTATGGTGAGTTTTTGTTGTGGCTCATTTAATCTTACCAGTGAATGAATTGTTTAGGTTTTAGTCTTGTTATTCTTTAGTTATTATATTCTTTATAGGCTCAGTCATTTCTATTCCGAAATGGTTATTATATTTATATTTAGGGGAAACCATGTTATGGAGCACCTGGGTCATGGGCAGGCATGATCTAAATGTGGGAGAGCTAGCAGCCTTCGATTTAGGATCTTTTGTGTTGGTTTTTCACTGGCGCAAAAACTGGCACCGGTGCTGAATAAAAGCACAACGTGAGGCGGGGAATTTTGTTCTGAATTCTAAAAATGGCTGTAGTGTACTGCTGGGCGATGTTGGATATTAAATCTAACATCGCATGATATGCACATGCAGTTCTTATATCGCCAGTGAGTTACATTAAGATCAGACTTTTTCTTACTTTAATTCTGTACAGCTATTACAGACAGCACTGGGGGTTAATGTTTCACTATAACATTTTTCCTTTGGCGTAGGGAAAAAGCTTAGCTGGCTTTGCAATTTTAATGAGTATTCCTTTTATAGATTATCCAATATATGTTTTTAAAATCAGTTTAAAATTTACCTCCTGTCATGCCCTGCCCGACTGCTCCGCCTGTGTGCCACGCCCCCTCGTTCCCCTCGTGCGAATCCTCCCGTCCTCAGCTGCTTCGTGTCTGCAGTCCGCGTTTCAGTGTAATTTAGTCCGCCCTAGTCCTGTCTCCCCTGTCGGTTTTTGTCGATGTCTGTGGACGTTCGCGTCACGTTGGCTCCTGTGTTTGCCCTGTTTACCCTGTTCTCCCCAATAAACGCCCTCTGGAAGGGCTCAAACACACGGCTGCATCTATGGGTCGTAAATCCCGCGCCCGGCGTGACACCTCCACTGCTTTTGCATGAGCACTGCATGCGTTCTCTGAGACGGTGATAATCATTCTCATCCTTGCTGTTTAAATCACTCCTAGACAGGTTTGTGAGAAATTTCTGTTACCTTATAAATACCCCAATATTAATATATATAACAAAATCGCATATATATTTGGAAATTTTCAAATTCCGTGCTGCCTTAGTATATTAAATAAAATACTTTTAAAATTTCCTGTTATGCTAGCCTCATCTTTTTTTTTATCTGTTCTTCTGACCAGATCGCAATTATATATTTTTTACTTTGTTCATTGTTGTTTTCTGAGTTTGTATGTTTTTTTCAAGATGTCAGTCACATTGTGTTTCAAAATCGGGCTGTTTGCATAACCAATCGACAACAAAAGCATTTCAAGTTACGCCTCAAAATACCAAGGTACTGGTACTTGACTGGAAGTCAATGGAAAAGCGAAAGTACCTAAAATACCATACCAAAAGTCCTGTACTTGGTGTGGTGGAAAAGCGCCCCAAGTTTCTAACCAGCAGTTTAGGGAAAGTAGCCTACTATATATAGGTTACATCCCCTCTATAGAGAATTGGTATGGGACCAGAGACAATTAGATTCGGCCATTTAATTTCAGCTTTTGCACATTTAGAAATTAAGTTCCTCTTTAATGCCTCAGATTGTTGGGACTTTATAACATTAGTTCCAGTGTGAGCAACTAAGGTGGAGACTTCATTGCTCAAGAAGGAGTCTAATTTCATCTCAATGTCGGGAACTCTGGCCTCAGGGAGGCATTTTACAGGAACCCTGCTTTATGATTGTTAGAGACTCTAACATTTCCAACAAACGAGTCTCTAATTTTGAGCACCTTTTCCGCTCTTGCAGATGAAATGCCAGGAGCAGAGAACCTTTTACTAAGCACAACAGCTGACTAGTGTGCAGGAGCTCAAATATAAATATAGCATAAGCTTAACATAAAAAACAGAATATTATAAAATAAAATACAAAATAATAGAGTAAAATAAAGTACAAAAAAAGTATTGCATACATTACAACAAAGTTTATGAAAATGTAGTACAATAAAGTGCAGTATTAACTGAAGGAATTAGCAAATAGAAATGTCTTTAATTTTGATTTAAAGGTGTCAATGGATGGGTATGTCTAACACTGTCTGCAAGATTGTTCCACCTATGCGTAGCCGTTTCACCCTGTTTGTTTTTGACTGTAGGCACTACCTTGGGGGAAATCGGGGTACATTACACTGCACGTTGTACTTGTACTATCGTGTATGTGTGTCACGTCCTGCCCGTCTGATCCCCCTGTTTGCCACCCCCCTCGTTAACCTTGTGTGGAATCCCTGCGTTTACCACCTGTTTGTCGTTCATGTCATTAGTTCTGTGTATTTCAGTCCGCGTTGGAGTATGTTTCCCCAGTCTGGTCATTGACGTCATTAAGCTACTCTGTGCAGTTCCCTGTTTGTGTCTAATAAATACCCCGTGATCCTCACCGTTTGGACTCCCGATAATGCTTCCCCGCTCCACACCTGGCACAGATCGTGACAATGTGCCAAATAAAGAATCCTGAATCAGCTGACCAGCTCCTGACAATCGAAGGGATCTACGGGGTTTATATTCTACGAACAAGTGTGCTATATATTTTTGGCCCATGCCATTCACGCACTTAAGAACTAAAAGCAGTATTTAAAAATCAATTCCAGAACTAACTGGAAACCAATGTAGTGTTCTTAATACGGGAGTAATATGTTCTCTTTCCTTGGTTTTACTGAGCATCCTGGCAGCATTCTGAATGAGTTGCAACAGTCTGAATGTCCTTTTGAGTAGGCCAGAGAACATCAGTAATCTAATCTACTAGAGATAAATGCATGAATGTTTTTCCATGTCTCTTTTACACAAATATCCGGTCAGACCAGTTATTTACACCTTAACAAAAATACATTAGTTTGGTCAATCCACCAGACCGCCCGATTCTTTCTGGAAATCAGTCTATTACGGAGCTACTTTCTTAACTTGTTGAGTACTATATTAAGGACTTTCTCTACTGCCTGCCCTCTTTTCTTAAGGATACCTCTCATTTTTTACATAAATTTTATGAATTTAGAGAAGTGTATTCAGTGGGTGTTTCTCTGTACAATGGATGTTACCAGTCTCTATACGAGCATTCCACATGAAGTGGGATTTGACACATTAGATTATCATTTACTTTTAAAATTGTAATTGTAATTTTTGCTTTCTCTTACTCACCACGTCCTTACAAAGAATTATGTGTGAGAACAGATATTTTTTTAAATATTTATGGGTAAATTTGAGAAGGACTTTATTTATTCGGTTAACCCATTCCGTCAATACTTAATGATGCTGTATCCATACATTGACGATATCTTTTTAATGTGGAATGGATCAGAGGAGCAATTGCAGCAGTTTTATGATCATGTCATTTACATCTACAGCATGTAGCAGACTCCCTTAGCCAGAGCAACTTATATAAGTGCTTTAAGACTCTGTAATGAATTTTTCCCGATACTGGTTCAATAAAACCAACATTCAATGACTCCGCTGATTGGACATCTAGGGGGAGTTTGTTCCACCAACTAGATGCCAGAACAGAGAAGAGCTGAGATGTGTGTCTTCCTTGTGCCCTGAGAGGTGGTGGGACCAGTCGAGTAGTGCTGGAGGATTGGAGAGATTGTGATGCAGTGCGGAGTGTGATGAGATCTTTTAGGTAGGATGGACAATTTCTGGCTTTGTAGGCGAGTATCAGTGTTTTGAATCTGATGCGGGCAGCCACAGGACGCCAGTGGAGGGAGCGCAGCAAAGGAGTGGAGTGTGAGAACTTGGGAAGGTTGAAAACAAATGTCAATACTAGACTGCCGTTCATAAAATTTTACTTTAACATTATTGTCACTTTAAACTTTGAAAATAATGTTATATTGTTTCTGGATGTATTAGTGAAAAAGAGGAACAGTTGGCTACACACTGACATTTACAGCACGGAGAAATGCTTTCTTGGTTTTTTGTAGTTTTCATCATACACCTTTAAAAGGTCGTGAAGGGGAGACTTCTACATAGGAAATTAAGGTACTAGAAAGGCTTACTAAGAAAGCAAAGGATGTTAAATAAAAGGGGGTGACTGGGTGGGGAGGGGGATTCATCACAGGCTAAGTGGCACAATGCTATCAGGACCTGAAATTCGAACAGCATTACTCTCCGATCGCTGGCTGCGTATCAGCCAGCACCAATAAGTGGTATCATAATTCATTCATCTGGACGGTGTCCAGCTCAACGTCAGTTCCTTATGACCCCAAGCACAGCAGTGAGGGACCCCCGGCCATGAAAAGGACTAATTTATTTGACAGTGGCCTTGACCGGAGTGGACTCCCACATCATACATCACCATCTCAAAAACAGAGGGACACCAACTGGCCCACCAGTTCATACAAGAAACAATAACACAAGAGGCTATTTACAATTGCCCACAAACATGTTATGTTATGAATCTGGAGAAATCTCTGCATGCAAGGGACAAGACCAATGGGTAATATTGGATAGCCATGATCTTATTCCTAGATGGAAATCATAGTTGCCACATCTTCCAGGCTAACAAGTAGAAGGACCATCCAGTTTGTTATCAGTTCAAAAGCTAGCATCTGTGATGGTATGGGGGTGCTTGCATCTAATACATGGATCTGAGGATTGCCAAATTGCATTTCAGAGAGTTCCACTCCACACAGTGCCATGCATCACCATTAACGACCCACTTCTGGCAGTATCCATTTACTTTGGGGTAATTAAGCAGGCCCCACAGCAGTGTGTGAAATCTCGACCTGACAAGAAAGGGATTTCAGGAGCTTGGGACAGGAGGATTAACCAAAACCCAATGCTGGTCCACAGAACCAAGCCACCAGAACCTGAGATCCACAGAATACAAACCCATGCAGAAGAAATTCTTGAAAGAATCAGGAGCAACACTCAGAATAATAATTTCCCCCCTACAAGCCCAAAGGAATTACCCGCGTTCATCCTCTCTCTGCCAAGCTGACCCCTTTAAACCCTAACATGGTTCTCATCCTAATCAGCAGTTGGGGTATCTCAGAGGCACTGA
>JAODKM010000225.1:0-14842 GCA_026780845.1 Petrocephalus sullivani
AACAGGCCACGCACTGATGTCTTTTTGGCTAATTTGAGAAAAGTTTACTACTAGTTTACTAGTTTAACCTACTTTGTTGTTTAACTTATCTCTACGTGCTTGCGTAGATTTGATGTGGAGTTCTTGTAAGCGTGTCATGTCAGTCCCTCGGGGCAAACAAAGTTTACATTTCATAATAAAGCTGTCGCCTCTTTTCCATTTAAAGGCAAACAGCTCACCTAAGTATGGCCAGGGGTGGACTTCTTTCGCAACAAGTTCAGCTTCAGAAGGATTCGTCAAACTTTCATCTGATATTACTCTGGTCTCTGACTTCTCCATCTCCGCTGTACTCACGCGCGTGATATTAATGCTAGTTTGTTCTCTTACCCATCGTTCACTGCAATAATTTCCAGCATGTGACTTTTTCATTTTATTTATTTGTCGGTTTAATTTTTACTCAGTAACGGATGTGATTTAAATTGTAGCGAAGTACAACACTTCAAATAAAATATACTTAAGTAAAAGTAAAATTACAGATTTCAAAAAGTACAAATACACAAAAAACCTACTCAATTACAGTAACGCAAGTAAATGTAATTCATTACTTTCCACCTCTGCCAGCATTTAACCATGTTTTACATGGAAATGACCTGCAGCCCTCGTGGAGAGAAGCCACTATCTCTGTTATTCCAAAGGAGGGGAAAAGTATGTTTATAATGGAGAAAATTACTTTCTGTATGAATAACCAAAAAGATGTTTGATGATTACTGGTCCAAATGGATCGAATATATAACTCCTATTGATCCAAATGTTTTTTTGTTATAGAATCTATGGTTTATGTATGTGTATCATCTACTCATCCCCCCTCTTTTCTAAATAGTTTTATGTATAATTGAGTGATAACCCAAAGAGATATTTTGTTCTGTTATATGCCATGAAGAGCTCTTAGGTAATATAAAGCTATAAATGTTGTAATTGTGGCAAAAGTCATAAACAGATGTATTGGACTGTATCTCTTTTCAATAAAAACTTAAATAAAAAAAAAAAAGCATGAAATAGTTGAATACCTTGGACAAGAACCTTAGCTATTTCACAAAAACTTGCGTGAACATCGTACTGTTAAGAGATTTCTGGCTGATTCAGAGCACACACATGTTCGTGCAGATAAAGGCACAATGAGGAAGGTTTCTGCCAGACAAATGCATCGGATTAAGAGAGCAGCAAACAGGTATTTGAAGCTTCTGGTGCCTCTGGAGTCCTGCGAACGTCAAGGTGTCGGATCCTCCAGAGGCTTTCAGTCATGCATAAACCTTCTATGCATAAACCTCTAAGACTAATTTTCAAACATTTTTCACTGATGAGTGCCGTGCAACCCTGGATCACTGCCAAGATGGCGTCGCAGTTAGTTGCAGCGGCCCGGTGCTCTCCCGTTCGGAATGTTGTTTTGTGTTTGTTTAAGTGTATTTTATTTCTCTCCCCTTTGCCACCTGTCTTTGAATAAAGGACTTCCTGACAGACCATAAACAAAGGGTTAGGGTGGGCCCCCACATCTCCTCAGCAATCACGGTCAGCACTGGCTCTCCCCAGGGCTGCGTGCTGAGCCCCCTGCTCTTCACGTTGTACACACACGACTGTGCTCCCGCCCACAACAGCAACACCATTGTCAAATTTGCAGACGATACCACTGTGGTGGGGCGCATCTCTGGGGGAGATGAGTCTGCTTACAGGCACAAAGTGGAGTGGTTGACAGCGTGGTGCACTGACAAAAACCTGCTCCTGAACACAGCAAAGACCAAGGAAATTGTTGTAGATTTCAGGAAAAAGAAAACGGACACTAAACCACAGCGGGGACTGTGTGAAGAGGGTGTCGGACTTTCGCTTCCTGGGTGTTCACATCACTGACGACCTGTCCTGGGGCGTGAACTCAACAGAACTGGCAAAGAAGGCTCAGCAGAGACTTTACTTCTTGAGAGTCCTCAGGAAAAACATCTCTCAAAAACTGCTGGTGTCCTTCTATCGCTGTTCCATTGAGAGCATCCTGTGCTACTGCCTCTGCGCGTGGTTTTCCAACTGTACATTAGCGCAGAGGAAAACATTACAGAGGATAGTAGGGACCGCCCAGCAGATCATCGACTGTCATTTACCCACTCTGGAAGAACTGCACAACTCACGCTGCCTCAGTAGAGCGAAAAACATTCTAAAGGACCCCTTACACCCTGCTCAAGATCTGTTCCAACTGCTGCCATCAGGCAAAAGAAGGAGCATTAAAGCTAGGACAAACAGACTATACAGCAGCTTCTACCCTGTTGCCATCAGGGCACTGATTGACAGTTAATTTTTTCTCCTACATTTCACCTCAATTCTACTTCATGTGCAATAAGTACTCATGTGCAATATTGTCTCATGTAGAGTGAATGTTGTGTACTATCCAATTTTATACTACAATTCATAATTGACTTTAATTTATATTTTTTGTATTTGGGTACATATGTTGTTTCCCTATTTTAATTTTTCCTTATTTTTATAATTCTCTTATGTCCGACATGGGGACTGCACCTAATTTCGTTGTACTTGTTACAATAACAATAAAGTTATTCTGATTCTGATTCTGGGATGGAGTGGTGGATGGTTGGTGGACGGCCACCATGTCTCAACAGGCCTGCGACATTAGCAAGGAGGTGGCCGAGTCATGTTTTGGGCCGGAATCATAGGGAGAGAGCTGGTCGGCCCCTTTAGGGTTCCTGAAGTTGTGAAAATGACCTCTGAAAAGTATGTAGAGTTTCTGACTGACCACTTTCTTCCATGGTACAAAAAGAAGAACCGTGCTTTCCATAACAAAATCATCTTCATGCATGACAATCTCATACGGCAAGGAATGGCTGCTATGGGGATAAAAGGAGAGAAAGTCATGATGTGGCCTCCATCCTCCCCCGACCTCAATCCTAGAGAACCCTTGGAGCATCCTCAAGCAAAAGATCTGTGAGGGTGGGAGGCAGTTTATATCCAAACAGCAGCTCTAGGAAGCTATTCTGACATCCTGCAAAGAAATTCAAGCAGAAACTCACAAGTTCAATGGATGCAAAAATTGTTAAGCTGCTATCAAATAAGGGGTCCTATGCTGAAATGTAACAATCTGTTAAGATGTTTTTGATTGAGATACCGCTTGATTTCAGTAAATATGACCTCCTAATGCTGCAAATTCAACAAATGACCATTTTTAGTTCTTTACAACTTATATAATGTTTGAAACTCTGTTGTGCGTAATAATTTGGAACAGTGCATTTTAAGTTTTTTATTTTTTAAACACATACTGTTATCATTGGGAGGTTTGTTCAGTAACATTTGAATTATACTCTAATGGTTGATGACTTGAAAATTATGCTGACTGTCATTTGCATTGACTATTTAGGAAAATCTGAGAAAAATATCATTTGCATAATAATTTGTAAGGCTGTAGTTATGAATGGTGTGTGAAAAACTTAATTTTCCATGACTAATCTAAAAGAGAACTCTGCAGTGGCAGCTTACCAATCAATTCGCTTAATGACTTAGTCGTAGGAACGGAACTAAGTGAGGAACTGTCCTTAAGTGAGGAGTGTCTGTACTGTCCTGTTTGAGGTGCTCACTGCATTAGCAGCATCTGCAACATGTTGTCACTTGCTGTGACCACCAAACAAAATGTTTCTTATAGTCTCTACTTCACCGGTGCATTGGGCTTAATTTGAATTATGGTGGAATATGAGGCTGATTTACATGTGGATAATTCCCGGTAGAGTGTGATTTATAAGGAGAACATTGCTTGCAAGTGTGCATGTGCATGGTTTCATAAATGTCATTTTTGTCTTTTGTGTACACGTACACTTTTAGTATGAGTCCTACGCAAAGTTTTATAAATGAGACCCTTGGCCTGGCACGTGAACCGGAGAAACCTGGCATTTGCCAGGGACACATGACTACTAGGGGTGCACTTGGAGGGTTGCAATAGTATTGCGTAGTGATGGGCAAAATGACGCTTCATGAAACATTTGCTGTATATTTTGACCCCACTAGATGGTACTTTTGGTTTGCTTTGGGGCATGCTTTGTACCCTTTTTTGAACAGAGACCACCATCTAGTGGAGTCAAAATATACAACAAATGTTTTATGAAGCGTCATTTTGCCCATCGCTTGTATTGCGCAATTGCCTTGGGCCGCCATCTTGGTGCAGCCATATTCAATACACTATACGGTGACATGAAATAACTTTATATAAAAGCAAAATAAATAAAAACAATATAAAGAGAGAATAGATATTACCGGATGTGACCCACACATGTTGAAAGTAAAATGGTTATCCCTGGATATGCAGCTTCTATTTAGCTGAAGGGACTGTCTCAGTTTCTTAAGAACATATGAATATATAAAATATACAAATGAGAGGAAGACTATTTGGCCCATCGAGCTAGTTTGGGGAGAACTTAACTAATATCTCAGAGTTGTTAAAATCTTATTTAGCTCTGATTTAACCCAGGAACCCAAGGTTTTAGCTTGCACTACACTAACAGGAAGTCTATTCCATACTCTAACAACTCGCTGTGTAAAGAAGTGCTTCCTCAAATCCAGCTTAAAATGTTCTCCCGCTAATTTACACCTATGGCCACGAGTTCTTGTATTTGAACTAATGCTGAAGTAACTATTTGGTTGAACAGCATCCAAGCCTGTCAGAATCTGCCTGAAACATGTCCCCCCTCAGTCTCCTTTGCTTGAGGCTGAACAGATTTAGCTCAACTAACCTTTCCTCATATGACATTCCCCTAAGACCAAGAATCATTCTTGTAGCCCTACGTTGCACCTTTTCTAAGGCAACAATCTCCTTTTTAAGATAAGGAGACCAAACCTGCACACAATATTCTAGGTGTCTTACTAAGGAATTGTATAATCTCATAAACTCAACACACCTAGAGATGTAACCCAACATCCTATTGGCCTTTTTAATTGCTTCCCCACACTGGCGAGAGTGGGACATGGAAGCATCAACATACACACCAAGGTCTTTCTCATAATCAACTAACTTTATTTCAGTTGGACCCATAAAATATCTGTACTTTATATTTCTGCTCCCTGCATGGATTACCTTACATTTGTCAATGTTAAATTTCATCTGCCAGGTATCCGCCCAGTCACTAATTAAATTAAGATCCTGCTGTAGCTGCTGAGCCGCTAGTTCAGTATCTGCTACACCACCCATCTTGGTGTCATCTGCAAATTTAACCAATTTACTGTATATATCGGTGTCTATATCATTTATGTAAATTAGGAACAATAGTGGTCCTAAATTGGAACCCTGTGGCTTCTTTGTGTTTTCGTCTCTTTATGTCCGTGATGCTGAGATGCCTAGTTAATGTTGCCTCTGTCAAACACAGTGGCTGGTTTACCTAAAGCATAAGCATGGCCTTTAGGATATGTTTCCAGGTGGAATTTTTAAAGATTTAGAAATTTTGCGAGTCCTGTAATGATAATTTTAATTATTTATGAATCTTTTGATTTTTTTAATGAAATTGACTGAATATGGCACAAACAGCCCCACCTAGAATATTTTTTACAAGCTGCCACTGTGTCATGCTCTGCCCGTCCGATCCTCCTGTGTACCACGCCCCCTCGTTTCCCTTGTGCAAATCCTCCTGTTCCCAGCTGTTTTGTGTTTTGCAATCAACGTTCTGTGCATTTAGTCCGCCCTAGTCCTGTCCTCCCCGTCGGGTTTTGTCTCTGCATTGTCTGCTAGCGCTCACGCTTCCCCCGTATGTACCCAGTCGATACCCTGTCTTCCCAAATAAACGCCCTTTTGAAGGGCTCAACCCCGACAGCTGCATCCATGAGTCGTAATTCCCACCGTAAGCGTGACAAACTGTCTGTCTGTTTACTCTGATTAAAGGGTTTTTGGATACACAGAGTTTGTTGCTGTTCATGCACGGCAAAACATCACAATTACACAATTTTCACATCACAATGACAGAGATAGTCACCTGCACTGAGATCAGGCTTTTTCATACCTTAATACTGTCCACTATACCTCAGTATACAGTGCTTTCCGATTTTTATTTTGCAATATAATTTAAGTATATTGAAGTCTTGGTGAAAAGATTCACAGAGTGTGGGAGTGTTTAAGCTTTGCAAACTGATAATATTAATAAAGACAAAGTGATGCCCGACCTGCTTTAAATGCTTAAATTTATATGATTACATTTTATAGTAACTGATCAGGCTGCAAATGACTGTCATGCTCCTCTTGTTCTTGAGGGTTTCCTCCTGTCCTTTGTGTTGTCATAGGATTTACTTTCCCAGTTTCCAACCCTTCTGGCTATGTGACACCGACTCAGATTGCTGCCTGTCAATTCATTTTCCATTTTCTAGTCTCCCTAAATTAGCCCCTGCTCGTTGCATTTTAGTCTGTTATTGCTCTATTATAACAGATTTCCTCCACAAACAAGGATGGAACCAGCTGAGCTGCAACAGCAACTCTAGGATGCCCTAGCCCAGATTCACCTAACCTCCATCTCCCTTTTAGGTAGAACTTTAAAAAGTGTCTTATTACTCAGTCTCTTCCCATACTTGAGCCTCTCTGCTGGTGTAGATTTCCTTGAATATTTCCTTTTTTTTTTTTTATTTGTGGTATATCTTCTGTGTTCCTATGTTATTATATTTCCTCTTTCCGAATTTCTTTGCATACCATCTATGCCCTGGTTGTGTGCTTGGCCCCATCGTTGCTGCAAGCAGCTATATTTATTAGGGGCCAAGCACCGACGGCACAAGGAACCTATTGTAATCGTTAGAATTTTTCACTATTATTAGGGGCCAAGCACTGTAGATGCTAGTGACCAACTGCTGTTAGAATTTTTCATTTAGTATTATTATTTTTATACTTTCAACAACGGAAGTCAAAGGCACCTATTTTGGTACCAGGTATGTGGTGGAATGAACTCCCCCTAGATGTCTGAACAGCTGAGTCATTGGGTGTCTTGAAACAATGACTAAAGACTTGCCTCTTTCAGAAGTAGTTGGATTATTCTTATATTTTTGTTAATAACTCTTGAATCATTTGGCCTAGTAATCTTTGATTTCTCTCAATCCTTGAGTCGGCCTGATTCAACTATTGCTGTAAAAGTCCACCATATTGTATTTTTTGGATTTAGATTTTTTCTGAAAACCTACTTTTGCAAACTCGTCATAGGCCGTGGATCCAGTCACCAACAAATTTTGTATGCATCAGCGGAAACGGCATTGGAGACTAGATGTTTCTGAGTAGCCCTTGATAGTGATGCCACCTCAAATGAAATGGTCATTCCCTCAAGCTGTTTTACGTTCTGGTGGAGAGTTTCTGGAGCTCCTGTGAGCTGGGGGTGCTGTACAACTGGTGAGAAGACAATGGTTTTTTTTGTCCTGCCAAAAGTTCTCTCTGATTCATCATCTAGGATTGTTTGAGCCTCCATGAGACGGCTGCCATTGCAGATGAGGACCTTTACTACCTTCAGTATGACTCTCAGGGATCGGTTCGGGCTGTCCAGGTATACCCTTGTGGTTGGTGAGCTTATCATAAGGGCTGCAATAGCTTACCATAAGGGCTGCACCATTGACTGAATCATGCACTATGGTAAGGTATGGTGTGGATCCATACAGACCTTGCATGGATGCTTGACGTTGCAGCTCTCGGTGGCATGGCTATAGCCATACCTCCTTTATCATTTGCCTTCCTTTACTCGTCTAACAATCTGACTAGTGCTAAGACCTTTAAATGTATTGCAGGAGTTGAGGTAGTGGTTTCTATTGCCACAAAATGGGCAATAGGACTTTGGCTTGGAGGTAGGCTTAGTGTGAGAAGGCTCGGTTTGGGTGGACTGCTTTTTGAGGGTAAGGAGTACTGGGTTTGACCTTTCCTTATGGTGAGTGGCCCCTCAGTCCTTTTTGGTTAGCTTGGGGATGTCAATTGGAAATAGGGCTGTAGTACGACTGGAGATTCGTTTTGCTTGTGCCTTACCTTGTAACCAGGTGACCAAGTCTGGGAGGGTGTAGGTTCTGTCTGTGCCTTGATTGCAAAATTTAGATTCAGACGATTTTAATATTCTCGGTAAGCAGGTGGCAACTTGCTGAGCATTTGGTCAACATGGGACCCGCACATGAGCTCATAGCCATTCTGTCCTTAAAGGTTCTGCAGCATGCCCCCTAAAATATTGAACAGACAGAGCAAAGGAGTCAAAGGCATTTGCATCTTAAATGCTGGGGTATTCTGGATGGCACTCAACTCTAGGGGACTGGGTGAGCTGTCATGGTTGGCCATATTTATCTTGCAGTGCCTGAAGTGCAGCAGTATATGGGTGTGGGTGATGCATGTATGCCTTTGCTAACTGGAGAGTGCTAGGCAGCTTCAGGGAACTGACTAACATTTGATATTTGTATAGCTCACTGAGGTGGTTATGGCTGTTTAGCAGATTGTCCAATGTCATTTATAGAAGAGCAAAGTCGCTCTAGTGTCTGGCAGCGTGGACCTAGGAATGCCATATGCAGAGGCGATTAACAGCTCTACTCTGGATTGTGGTAATAAACCAGGTTGGGGAACAGTTGTTGCTGGGAATGCCTGAATGTTGTGGGGTATGGCATCTGGCACTATGGGCTCCAGGTGAGTGGCTGCTGAAGGCCGTGGCACTGCCTAATCTGATGGGAGCTGCCAGGCTGTGATGCTGAGGAACTGGTACTGCGGATGACCCTAGGGACTGTGTGATAGAGGTTGGTAGTACAGGGTTCTGTGACACAGGAAATGCTGTGGTTGATGGCACACTTGTGACCCTGGCTGGTTGTGTCACTAGAAGTAGTGTTTGAGTTGGGTTTCTGGAGGGCATTTTCAGTTGTGTGGCAGAGACGGTTTGCATAGCCGGCATAGCTGAGACAGTGGACTGAACTGAAGGTTGCAGAGAACTCGCTGGTGATGATGTGGGTCCAGGAGAGGTTGTACTGGTGTCAGCTATAAGCATGGTGGTGACTAGTTTGGCTAGTTCTAGGTCAGACTCAACATGCTTCAGGCAGCGACTCTCCAGGCATTTAATTAAGGCTTCTCTGGCCTGGAGTGTCTCCTCTTGAGCTTGCTGTTTGGCTTTCATCTGGGCCTTCAGCCACTGGTGTTCAAAATCAACCAGTAAGTCCTCCTTCATCTGTTGGTGAAGTTCTCGAAAAGATTCTCAAGTGCTGTTTAATTAATATTCTCCTCCAGGATTACAGTCTAGACAGGAGAGAGGGCTTGAGGTGGATAGAACCCCAATGAGTGCATGGAGTGCCTTCTGGATTGTGAACTAGAGCTGGATACACTACAGGAGGCTTTCTTCGTTTTACTTCTGTGTCTGCTTTCAACACGGGAAGCTGTTAGAGTATGGGCATCAGAAGTATGGTAACCAACTTCGTAGTCAACTATATTCATCTCCGTCACTGTGTTGTCCATATTGTCTTGCTGTTGCTTCAATCCGGCATAACCGATTAAGTATTGTGTGTGGGTGATAGCTGACTGTGCAGGATGTCAGGATGTACTGTATGCTCCTAATGATACCCCACCAAAATTTTTGGCAAAGCAGCAAATTTCATGTCATTTGCCCTGTTGACTGCCCTTCAAATGGTAAAAATAAATGATTTAGCTTTCCCCATTACTCAATGCACTTTTGTTATAGCCCCCGTCCATTTAACTGTATCCACTATTGTCTCAATTACTCACAGCTGTTTCCCTTTTGTAACTCCATATCTGTCTATATATGTGCCTGCCTGTACCATTACCCCATTGGTCATTGTTAGAGTTGTTTGTTCATTCGCACACTACTTATACCCAGGCTATGTCTAATGCTCTTAATATCCCCATCTCCCATTCCTCCTATTACTCCAGACTTTCAAACCCTGAAATCAACTGCTAGCATTCTCACTAACAAAGTATATTCACACATCAGTCAGCCCCTCTATAAAATTCATTGGCAGCTTGTCATTGTCCGTATACTTTGTAAACTCTTTCAAACTTGATCTCGCTCCCCAGTATATTACAGAGTTCCCCCTCCCTTATACAACTACCCATTCGCTCAGATCTGCAGGTGCTGGTCTCCTAATGGCGGCTCACCATACATTATCTTCTATGGGTGTTCTGTGGGTGTTCCATAACTCTCCCACAAAGCCTCTAGTACTGTACCTAACCTCTATCTCCCTTTTAGGTAGAACATAAAACCTCAGTGTTGTCACTCCCCATACTTCATTATGCTGTTGTCGCAGTTTTTCTTAAATATTTTGTGTTAGTTTCTGGTATATTATCATTGTTCCTATGTTCTTGTATTTCTTGTATTTGTCACTTCTTTCCATGTCATCTCTGCCTGTGTTGCGGGCTTGGCCCCATTATTGCTGCTTGCAGGATTATTATTATTAGTGGTTCAAAGCATGCAGTGCTACGGACCACTAATATTTTTGTTAGGATTTTTAAAATATATCTACTGTCAAACGGCAGCCATGTGCATTTCCTTGTAAATGCATACATTCAATAAAAAAGTGACATTGTCACATCCTGCCTGCTCTGCCTTTTTCTCCGTTTCCCCTTAGGTGTGGCTCCAAACCAGCCACACCTATGGCCTGTCAGTCTTACCTCTTGTTCCTGCCCCTCTGTGTTTTCTCCTGCATTAGCCTTGTATATTAGTGTCTCTTAGTCCAGTGTTCTTTGTCCAGTCATTGTTGCCTGTTTGCCTCTGCTGTCAGCCCTGTATCTTCTAATAAAAGATCTCTGTGAGGGATTTTTTTCTGCACAGCTTGCATTTTGGGTCGTTCCTTCAGTCTGTGGGTGTGACAGATATATCTGCTAGTCCAAGATGTATTATCCATTGCAAATGAATCTGTATATTTCAAATCAGCACACTGATCCCATTAACTCCTTCTCAGAAAAATGTTTAACTTCCTGTACCATATGGCCACCAGCCATGCCCAAGTTTAATACTGATCATGCCCATTTCAGTCAGTTATACGATCATGCAAGTTTTTCCAATCTTTCCCATATATCACATGCCAATAACCATGGGTACTCTAAGCACATCCTGCAATTTTGGTGCTAAATGGTCAATCTGGGTGATACACCCAGTGTGCATATTTGGGCTAATTCCTTATACATTTGTCCCTCGCCACTTCGCGCTTCGACTTTCGCAGCTTCACTCTATCACGTTTTTTTCACATACAGTACTGTGCTCATTAAAGTATCGAGACAGTGAAAATGATACAGCATGTGTTTGGTTGTCTGAGTCAGTTATATCTTTTTCCCATCCTGGCCATTGACTGGCTCAGCCTCACGCAAGTTCGTTTCTCTCATACACGCTTCTACATCGCTGCGCATCGGAAGCATCTTCATTTGCGATTTCTGAGAACTTTTATTTAAGTCCCATGATGGCTCCTAAACTTGCTGCTTCTGCTAAGCCTTCTGTCACGTTTGCAGCGGGAGGAACGACCCATAATGGCAGGCTGCGGGGTATAACCCTTCAAAAGGGCGTAGCACAAGAGGAGAACGAAAGCAAACGCGATAGCAAGCATAGATTTGCATAGACAATACCGGACAAGGGAGACAGGACTGGGGCAGACTAAATACTAGGGATGCTGATGAGCAAACACTAAACAGCTGAGGACGGGACGGATTCGCACGAGGGGGCGTGGCACACGGGCGGATCGGACGGGCAGGGTATGACACCTTCTGCTTCCAGCCTAACAGAATTACTTCAAGTTTTCAAGCCGCATCATCCACTTAGGTTACAGAATGCAGGTCTCCTTGTTGTTCCACATATAAATAAAGTGGTAAAGCATTCTGCTATAGGGCCTCTATATTGTGGAATGGATTGCCATGTTCGGGATGATGTATTAATCTCATTCTTTAAATCTCGATTGAAGACCTATTACTTCAGTTTAGCTTACCTGCAACCTAACACATAACACACCGTAATGATGGCTGCTGGTGCTGCTGTACATGCCATTTTTTACCTACTATGCTTGTCCATTAGTGTCTCTATCCATGCTCTTGCCACATGTCAGTGTGTCACTTCCCATACTTGACCCAGATCTGCTGGTGTTTATTCTGAAAATTTCTTTCAGTGTCTTCATTTTTGGTATATCTTCTATTTTCCTAAGTTCTTGTATTTCCTCTTTCTGAATTTCTTTTGATGCCCTCTATGCCCTGGTTGTATGTTTGACCCCATTGTTGCAGCATGCAGCTATATTTATTTATTTTTTAAATTAACAAAAGGCCACACATGGTCTTACTCCCGAGTATACTGCCGAGCTCCTTCTCCGTTATACACTTTCCCATTCCCTCAGGTCTGCAGGTACTGGTCTCCTAGTGGTGTCTTGCCTTTGCTTGTCTTCTACAGATGGCAGAGCCTACAGTTTTTTAGCTCAAAAACTTCGTAACTTGATATTCCAAAGCCTGGTACAGCCTTCATCTCCCTTGCAGAATTTAGAAACACATCTCTTGTGATTCGTGATTCACTTCCCGTACTTGTTCTTGATCTGTTGGTGTTGCAGTTTTAGCTTATGGTATATGATCAATGTTCATAATGTTCCTATCGTCTTGTATTTCCTATTTATGAATTTCTTTCCATGCTACTATGCCCTGGTTGTGTGCTTGGCCCCAGTGTTGCTGCTTGCAGCTATTATTATTAATTTTATCATTAATATTATTATACTATAATCTATTGGAGTCTATGGCAGTCCAAAGAACATGTTGGTTGGTTGGGCCATCGAAGAGGGCAGGGCCAAGTATTCAGTCACAAATTTTTTCTGAAAACCTACTTTTGCGTACTCGTCCTAGAGCATTGATCCAATCGCTACCAAATTTGGTCTGCATCATCTATGGGGGTTGAGACCAAGCAAACCATCATAAATTATTATAAAACTATGGCTACCAAGCAGGAAGTGAGGCCGCATCTCAGAAACACTTTGTTATTTCAAAACCAAATTTGGAACATGGATTTGTTACCCAATTCTGAGGACTCTAAATACAAATTGCTGTCATTCCACCACTAGGGGGCGCTGCAACAAACAAAAATGAATAACTGTTGAAGGGTTCGACATACTGTAGAAAATCCCACAGAGGGATTTTTGATTGTCACAGCCGTTTCACATTGTCACACCATCATTGCCAAATGAAATTGGGGGTGATGCCACTAATCAGGATGTGTGACCATATCTCAGCAATGCTTTTATGTTTTGAAACGAAACATGGGATTTTGACTCGGGCCTAAATCCTGGGGATGCGTACCAAATTTCGTGCCATTTCACCACAGGTGGGCGATGCAATTTATTATCTGATTTTGAGATACTTTATGAGCAAAAGCATGTTTTTCCCAATACATTTTGATGTATTGGCCTTTAAATCACAGTGGTTCAGTATAGGGATTTTTGGGATCTGTCTCTGCCAGTCCCCTTACAGTATATCTCTGTTTTGCCAGCAGAAGACACTAATAGGATATTAGTGGCCATCCCATATGCTCTGCTTCCCTATCATGCCTGTGGTGAAGTTAATTGATGTGTCCTGATTTTGTTATGGCGATGCTTCGTCTTCTCCCCCAGTACTGTTGAGGTGTCAGTTCTGTAGGATGTACAAGTGGGCAGGAGCAGATGGACACTAAGCGGGAATTGAGGTGTGCGTCGGTTTCTGGGATGTAAAGCGCGGGTCGGTGGAGTAAAGCGTTTTTCACTCAACCCGTCGGGTGTCTGCTTCGTCTTTTGAGTTATTACATCTGGCGACGAGGATTCAAGGGTTTCCAAGTGATGGCGACGTTCGGCAGTATCGGTGAATATGACGAGGACACTGACTGGTCGGAGTATGTGGAACTAATTGAGCATTATTTTATTGCTACTGGTGTGACAGAGGCGGAAAAACAACATTCGATTTTCCTTAGTGTTTGTGGAGCGAAGACGTATTCACTTATAAAAAGTCTGGTAGCACCTAATAAGCCATCAGGGAAAACTTTTTCTGAACTTTGTGCTTTGGTGCAGGCTCATAAGAACCCCAAGCCGTCTGTGATCGTTCAGTCCTTCAAATTTCACAGCCGCAGCCGACAACCGGGGGAGTCTGTAGCAACATATGTTTTGGAACTGAGGCGTTTATCTGAATATTGCAAATTCGGCGACGTGCTGGACAGAATGCTGAGGGATAGATTTGTCTGTGGCATTCGGGATGATAATATACAACGGCAATTGTTGTCGGAGTCTAATTTGGATTTTAAAAAAGCCTTAGACATTGCTCAGGCAATGGAATTAGCAGCCCAGCATACTCAGGAGATACGTAGCGAAGGGGCGGTGTTCATGACTCCAAGGAGTGTAGATTCAAGGGTGTGGAATGCCATGCTTGTCACAAAACTGGCCACATAGCCCGGGTATGCCGAGCTAGAAACAGACGTCTTGGCATAGAGAGCACTCCGCGGCACACAAGCACTAATACATTGGAGGGGGAAGAGGTTGTAGACACAGAGGGTGAATCAGTGTAGCATTTATTTAATCTTAAGTCCACCACTCTGGAGCCATTGTCTGTGGAACTTAAAATAAATGATGCTCCTCTGAACATGGAAGTAAACACTGGGGCTGCTTTTTCAGTAATCAGTGAATGTACATATGAGACAATTTGGCCACTAAATGGAAAGCCCCGCCCATGCATGTCGAAGTCCAGTGTGAAATTGCGTGCTTATACTGGACAGAATATCCTAGTGAAGGGAGAACTTAATGTGACAGTCTCATACAAGGATCAGTCTTGCCGTGCACCTTTATTGGTGGTGGAAGGTAATGGCCCTAGCCTAATGGGACGAAATTGGCTACACAAGATAAAACTGGACTGGAACAACAT